>JANHFT010005010.1:12903-26599 GCA_032467955.1 Pseudoxenodon macrops
TGAATGTCTATGGAGATTCTCAGTCATCCAGATCATGGTTGTCCCAAAGGTGCTTTTTTTTTCAAGAAGCAACTGGACTTTCTTGTTTTTCTTTGAAGACATTTCACTTCTCATGCAAGAAGCTTCTTCAGCTCTGGCTTCTTCGATGAGAAATGAAATGTCTTCAAAGAAAAACAAAAAAAGTCCAATTGCCTGTTGAAAAAAAGCACTTTTGGGACATCAGGCAGCTGCAATCTATGCCCTTCCTTATCCAAGGGACCATTTCTTTGCTCCATTTTTCAAGGTCTTTCTCAGATACTATTACAGAACACGGATCTGAAAATAGAGTTTAACATGTCAGACTACAAGAATGATATGTAAAACTATGTTATACCCAGCTAGATGTTTCATTTCACAGCAGCACATTGATGTTATCAACGGTATGATGGAGATTGGTGTGTGATACAAGATCCTGGCTGCCAAAATAAAGGATAAAGGAAGCATCTTTTGAGATAGTCCATGTGACTTTGTACAGCTGCTTGTGAGTAAACCATAGGAATCATCATTTTGCAATTTATTTATGGGTTGAGTGGCTGAAAGAAACATCTTTGCTCACAGTGGATAACACAGCCTTTTTAAAGGACGTTACATTTGACTGAACCGCATTCTCAATTTCAATCACTTTGAATTTATTTGTTTTTATCATTCTGCTGTTTCAAAAGGATATGTTGTAAAAGAAATCTTTTTTTGAAATATCAGGAAAGGTGATATGTTATTTAAGCTCTTTTTACTTGTCTTGATGGAAGACAAATACATTAAAAAAAATATTTGGGTTGTCTTTTCTTTTTTTCTCTGCATTTTTTACTTTTTTTATATTCTTGATTTTGTATTATTATTTTATATTTGCATTTGTACATTTCCATAAAAGTTGTTCTAAAAATGTGACAAAAAATAATCATAATTTCACCTACAACATGCTTTCATCTTCCAAGAAATATTATTTGTATTATTATATAAGATAATGGAGGTTGAAAAAAATATAACCTGCATGTTATATTTATTTTAAAATTATGTGAGCAGTGAACATGCGCTGCATAATCTATGCTTCATAGTTCAAGTTATTCATCATTAAGATATCCAGTTCATCACTTATGCAGATGATACCAAGTTGATCTTCTGGAAGAGTGCTTGGGTAGAAGATGGAGAATTGGGACAATGAACTGAGATTAATGCAGCCAGATCAGAGATAACTGTTGCATTTGCATTTATCCTGAAGCCAGGATTTATTTCAACTTCATTTGTTGGAACAGCGGGGGAAAAAATCATGATATACTAATAGTAAGATTGTTTTCCTAGACAGCCAAATGCTTTACAGTTCCACCTTGCTGGGTGACTAGCAAAATTCTTTGTACTGGCATAACATAGCTTTATTTTAAAAGCTCTGAGAATAAGTTTTGCCAGGATTGAAGTGCATATGTTAGTAACAGCAAGATGCCAACATAACAACTCTTGCTAACAGTATTTACTTCCATCTTTGCAAGAAAGCCTAAATGTAGTCATCTGTTGGGCATGTTTCAGTCTGTTTCGATTCAATTAATTGCTCAGCTGAAATGTGACCATTTTTGCCCCCTGCTGGAAACTGATCCTTAATTACTGTGATACACAAATGTGATAGACAGATAAATAAATCAAGTAAAGCTTCACCTTAATTTTTCCCCCTGATATCTCAGCCAAAAAGTTCAGAACTGTCATGGATAATTTATAAATTATCTGCAGCAGTTATATAGGTAATGTGATTACAGTATTCCTGGAATTTTATTGCACCGTCAAAAGAACAAATTGTAGACACAAAGAGATAAACATACCAGTTTGGCATCCAGAGTGACTAAAATATTAACATATCAACGACAACTCAAGACCATGGATACAAGACTTGGAAGAATGATTCAAGTCTAAGTAGGAGTTTACCAGAAAAATGTTAGGGCCAGTCAACCAGGTAGAGTTGCAGATTGGGTCAATGTCAAGGTAAGAAAGGGAATATTATGGTACCTTTCCAGTGAGTGCGGTGGGAGGAACCAATACGTTCTTATTTTGAAATCTGCACGTATACACACACACACACACACACTTCACTGAGACATATGGGATGTGAGAAAGTCTAGTCTGATTGCCTCAACAATGGAGAAGAGCTGTCAGCACTCTTCCCTATCCTGAAAAGCCGACTGGATAAATAACGGCTGTGAAAAGACATTGAACCAGAGTGGCATTTATTTAAAACAATTACATTAAACAAGAATGTATTTTACATACAGTGGTACAAGAGAAGAAGAAAAGGGTAGCTTTCAGTGAAGGTCATAATAATAGTGGCAAGATTAACTCTGTAGGTCAGGGGTCGGCAACCTGCGGCTCTGGAGCCGCATGTGGCTCTTTCATCCCTCTGCTGCGGCTCCCTGTTGCTCAAAATATGCGTCACAACTGCCAATGTGCGACACCGGCTGGCATGCCATTTATTCTGCTTTTTGAACCCGAGTAGGCCAACCATGGATAAATCCAAGAAAAGAAAACAGTTTCAGAAGGAAACAGAATCTTTAATTCAATTACATATGCTAGTTTTGTGGGCGCTCAGGAAATAGTCCGGGAGTTTTGTGGCTCCCGGAGTTTTCTTTTCTGTGGGGAACGGCTCCAAATGGCTCTTTGAGTGTTTAAGGTTGCCGACTCCTGTCCGAGGTATACTAATCCAGAAATAAATTCCACTGAATTTATGCTAACTTACTTTTCAGTAGACATGAAGAGGATGCTTATATGAGGAAATGAAACAATGAAAAGGTAGAAATGGTAACAGAGTTCAATATGAAAAGCACAAAAGCTAATGAAAGATCACATACATAATAGTGTACAGAGGTCAGCTTCTCTTTGTGATATCCAAAGTGGAAATCTCCAAAGAATAAAAGATGGCTGATATTCAGATTGTAGAAACAGGATCACAGGTCACTCTAAGCCACATTTAACTCTGATTTGCTGAAGATATATTTGACTGAATTTAGATAGCACATTAAGCCGTAAATTGTGCTAAACCACAGTGCTTAAGATCACAGAGCATGCTAAGCCACGTACAAGCAAACCACATTTGGATTAATATGATGATGATGATGATGATGGGGGTAGCCTGGAATGTGAGATGGGGCAAACATTATTCTATCAAGGTTTGAGATGAATTCCAGTTGCATGAGAATTCTTTCACAGTCTGCTTCGGATGAAGAAGCAACAACTGATGTCTTATTTTTTGAAAATGCAGAAGCCAACCACTGCAGATAAACAGGAATGTCAGCATAATTTTAAAATTATGCTGACATTCATATATTAATGTAAACTATAAAAATAGTAAGCATGCAAACAATTGCAACCGCTCTCCTTTACATGCCTGATATATTAACTTGGAATGGAACAGCTAACATTTATTATGATATCTTCCATTAAAGTTTAATTCACTAATATATGCATTAAGAGAAGAAAGGACTATTTTACGACATGCTTTAGCTTTATTTGACAACTCAGAAAAAAATATAATTGTCTAGATAATAAAGATCTATTATGAATCAATGGCATGGTACAAAACCAATTTTTCACGCTGATGTTATAAGCAATTTGTTGTTCCAATGTTGCACTTAGAATTCCTGTTAATATTCCACTAATATACACAGTAAAACAAAAGAATGGATCTCCAGAATAATTAAAATCTGTTTAATTTGCATGTAGCTCAGGGCATTGTTCTGACATTAAACATCAGTGTCAACTATATGTGGAATTTCAACTGACAGTGCTTCATTTGTGTGAAAATTAGCTTAAATGTATAAAGAATGAAAAAAATATGTGATTATTTCTCATTTTAATAAATGCAGCACTGTGTATTAATTTTGCTTTCTAAAACTATTTTGACAGTTATAAGGGAATCCTTAGCAAACCACACTTCTGTTCCTGGCTTTTTCAGAATTCTCTTGTGAAATTTTTGTTTTAAGCTTTTAAAAGTATTATACAATAAAGATTATTTGGAGAATTTCATTCCTCCTGTTTGCTTGCTTTTCAAGAAACGTAAAGCTTCAAAGCAAGTCTAAACTATTAAGAGCAGCCTCAGTGGCTCATATGGCTAGGACACTGAATCTTAAGACCATTGAGAGGTTGACAGCTTGGCAGTTCAAACCCAGAGAGTGTGACTGAATAAGTTTAGCAGTTCAAAAGCAGGCAAATGCAAGTAGATAAATAGGTAACACTTTGGGAACCAGGGACATGGAAGAAGCAACCTCATGCATCCCCTGGGCAATCGTGATGTCTCCAGTTAATCCCTTCAACCTGGAAGTGCCTTGATAGCTGCTTCCGACACGAATGCAATAGTAAACTATTCAGAAATGAGTAGATACAGTATGTTAAATGGAAACATTCACCTTCATGTTATTGGTAAATGCAAGGTTCTAGCTCCTGTGGAACACAACACAAGTACAGGTTTAACCATGAAGTCTTTTCTGGCGAGAATATTCATATTGAAAGCATGACTATCTGCAAGAAAAAAGAATCCTTGGAGTGGACAGACATCCTACAGCACAGAGGTGAGGTCTTGGGCTATTGGGGAAAAGGAATTATGGGCTTGAAGTGACTTGTTTTGTATATACATCAGAGAACTCCCAAGAGTCCAACAGCAAAGTACAATTAGAAGTTGAAAAAATATTTCCGGAAAAAGCAATGGTAGGCCACTTCCATGCTGTTGCCAGATTAAGTCACCAGGACATGATTGACTAGAAGATTTGATTTTGACTCTATTTGACACTATTTTGTACTTAAAGATGTATTTATGTTATTCAAAAAACATCTTATTTTTGAATAGACATTAATTTAAAGGACAAATGATTATGTTCCATGGAATTAATATGGACCATAGCTGCTTTTTTGGGGGGGTCATTCTTGATATCACCAAGACACACACTGAGGTTCTTCTAAGTAGTTTACTTTATTGTTTCTTACTTAGAAACAGAAATCTTGCCAAACTAAAGCAAACTACTTGCAGCATTAAACATATACATAAAGTAGTTCTCAGCAAACAACCTCAACTTAGCCCAAAATTTATGCTGCTAAGCGAGATGTTTCTTAATTGAGTTTTGTCCCATTTTACGACTTTTCTTGCCACAGTTGTTAAGTGAATCACTGTAGTTGTTAAGTTAGTAACATGGTTGTTAAGTGAATCGGGTTTCCCCACTGACGTTGCTTGTCAGAAGGTTGCAAAAGGGGCTCACTTGACCCTGGCACACTTGAACCATCATAAATACGAGTCACTTGCCAAGTGTCTGAATTTTGATCACGTGACTACGGGGATGCTACAATGGTTGTAACTTTGAACTGTCACTAAATGAACTGTTGTAAGGCGAGGACTACCTGTATCTGAGAACCCCTAGGGAGGAACTATCTTAACTTTGGCTCCTCTGGAATGCACTCTCTTCCCTCTTGGGAATCTGGACTGAATTTCACCCCAATTTATGTGCTACAATACAGGCAACAAACCATCAATAATTTCTAATGTAATTATTTATTTTAATGGCATGTTTTTATAATAAGAGGCAAAACAGCTGCATAAAGCCTCTGATGCACATAAGCTACCTCAAGAATCTGTAGTCATCTCAGTCACAGATAGATCTCCAAGTGCTTCAAAGACCCTCTAAAACATGGGTGTCAAACTCTCCACGTCATGTTGCTATCACGTGACATTTCATGACGTTTTTTCCATTTGCAGAGATGGAGTGGGCGTGGCCTCCACGTGACGCATCTGGCAGGCCACCAGTTTGACACCCCTGCTCTAAAAAGATGCAAATGAGCAGCTGTCTGCAAGGAATATAAATCCTTCCATTCCCCACTATCCTGTCAGAGCTGAAGAAGCTTCTTGAATGAGAAGCAAAACATCTTCAAAGAAAAAACAAGAAAGTACATCTGCCTCCTGAAAAAGCACCTTTGGGACATAAGCTACCCCAGTTACATATAAATAGCAACCTAGTGCTTGCCTCCCAAATAGATAATATAGGATGGCTTTGGGGGAAGGGGTTGTAAAATTACTATGTCAACATCATAATCCCTGAGGCATCTGGACCCTGATTTTTGTTTTTTAATATTGCTAGCAAAAATTAGCCCATCTTTCAGAACAGTTAGTTTATACATTGTTTCTAAAATATGATTCAGAAACTGAACAATTAAATGATTGTATGATTAAATAGACTCTGTTAAATGTATGAATTAAATGGAATCTTAATCTGAACAGGAATATCCATATGCAACAATGGAAATACCAATGGAAACTAAATATTAAGTTTATTGCAAATATTATACTCCGACAAAATTTGGATGCAGTGTTTTCCCCCAATATATGCTGCCAGTTGCTAAAATAGATAATTCATATTTAAAACCCTTCTGGAACTGCAATAATCAGTTTGGGTTATTTTTTTCAATACTTGGAAGCAATGCCATAAAACTCAAAAAATCTGGAAGGTGATTTATCAGAAAAAGAAAACAATTCTAAACCTCAACTATTCTTTCCTGCCAGCTATTATTCTGTTAAACTTTACTAAGCTTCATAGTTCTACAAAGTACACAGAGTTGGCCTTATATATGATAACAGCTGCTAACTTTATGCATTTGATTGGAAATTTTACACAGCAATGGCAGATTAATCAATGAGAATATGCAACAATATAAAAAATGTTGTATTTAAAACATAAGTTTGATATTGTATTTAAGTTAGAAACCACAATTCTATGCATCCAAGGGCTTTATTGACCTCAATAAAGATCTTCTTCTGTTGAACATAAGTGGCATACAACAGCTTCTGATAATTTTTTCCATATTCTTAATTTATTGTCAAAGGTCAACAGTCTACACAAATCAATCAATAACAAAATGAGGAATTGACTCATTAAAAGAGATTGTGGTGGCGGCAGACATTAAAAACCTTAATCTTCTTGGCACAACGTGAATCTCCAAATCATCCAAGTCGAAGTATGATTCAAACACAGCATCTGCTCAGCAGCAGTTGCAAGTGAATAAAATTATCGAATTTTGTTTTTGGAGATCAAACAAGTGCAGTATCTCTATTTCAGGCTAATCTATGGATTTAGGAATGGATAGAGGTGTACTGAATATGATGATGTCCCTTAAAGGGTGAATAGTAAACCTCACGGTAGTATAAATACACTTCTGGGCAAAACAAAAAGTGTTAGAAAAATAGGAATGATGAAAAGCGTTTAAAGACTTGCTAGTAATAATCAACAGCATAGTTTTTTCTGGTCTCAATATTAATGAGATTGAGATGAGATTCTGTACTAGGGTAAATAAAAGCCTATACTTTTGTCCAAGAGGGTATTTTCTGTATAAATAGGTTGGCCATGAATTAAACCATAAAATTTGTTTCAACCAGGATTTCCAGCAACAAATTATCATGTAGGCATCCTTGCAAGCATAACCTAGTTTCAGTCAAATAGGAATTTGACATGGATTGTGGAATACGAAGCACAATTCTTATACATCTGGATTGGATTGCTTCAAAGGCCATTATATCTCCATAGCCTTGAGGTTATGCATGGTACAAAAGAAAGATTAGTTATTTGCTTCTGAACAACTGCTGAAGAGACACATTTATTATCATTGCAAATAGCAAATCCAATTATTGCAGCAGCGGTTTTAGATGTGTACATTCATTTCTGTTGTTTCCAAGTGCTGGAAAACTGAAAGTGGATTTATTAATATTTGAAAACCCTAATTTGATCAGTTTGTATACCACCGGTTTCCAATTAAGGTAATAGTCTGTTCCTCACTGAATAACACTGAATAACATTGTTTTAGAGCAATTAATATATAGTTTCCCATCATGGCAAACTTACTAGTGCCTGAAATATACACCAAAAGCAGCTCCGAGAAGGGAGTGTTAATATAAAGGTGAACAGAAACAGGTTTATAATCTAGTGATGACAAATGGAGCTCACATTTTGGGAGAGTCTATATGTTATGGGATTAACATAAAAGTTAAATAAAAAGAAGGTAAGAATGCAATACATCTCTATTAACTCCCTTCTCTGCAGGCATGGATGCACAAAACACTCACATTTTCTCTGCTTATATGTATTCTCAGGGAGTGTTACGGGGCCTGTCTAATGTATAAGATTCGGAACTGGAGAGGTAGAGTTTGAAAGGTTCTGATCCTCAGTACAGAGTTTAGCACCTGAGTTTAGCTATGATGTTTGGAAACACAGAAGAGTTTCATTATGCTAGCTACAGTAGGCTGGGCCTTTGATCTGCATATTTACAATCAGTCTTTTCTTACTCCTAACCTTCATTGAGCTTGAATTTAGAAGACCTATTTTTATTTGCTATACAAATCCAGATTAAATATATAAAATGGGAGAAAGCAGGAAGCAAAAGCTAAGTATTTTCTTTTTGCTGCAGGAGAAGTTAAGTGCATTTGTTAGTTCACAGTCAGTTCGGGCTTACATGTTCTGGAGTTCGGGCAGAACCTACAGGTAGATACAAAGATCATCCATCCATTGCAGAGGTGGTTCGGTCCGGTTCTACCAAACCATTAGTAACTTGGTGGCCTGGTTCGCTAGAACCGTTAGCGACCCGGACCTGCCACGGCCTCAAGCCAGTTCTTTCGGCGGCACAATACAATTTTGCTTCTGTGCATGTACAGAAGCTTTTCTAAAGCACTGCACATGCGTGCACCCATGGGAAAAAACTGTTATTGTGTCTAGTTGTCTTGGTTTGCAGTGCTCTATAGTGTCATTTTGAGGGTAGGAGTTGAAACAATTTATGTCCAGGATGCGAGGGGTCAGTAAACATTTTCACGGCCCTCTTTTTGACTCATCCAGTGTACAGGTCTTCAATGGAAGGCAAGTTGGCAGTAATTATTTTTTCTGCAATTCTGATTATTCTCTGATTTTATCCATCTACTGAGGTAGATAAAGGACTTTGGATAGACAAAGCTGACGTTTTGTGGTATTAGAGGTATCATCACGGTATATAAACTGTTCCAAGTTCAGCTGCCTTTTACAATTGACTGATGATGATATGACACAATTGACTGATGATGATATGACACAAAATCATATAGAAAGATCACAAAATTCTAATATTTCTATCCTTCTACAATACAATTCTGTGATTTATCACTATTTTTTGACTTGATAATGTATTTATGGGGGAGTTGTACAGATGGAAATGGGGAGAAAGTTTCAACGTATAAACCAGTGTCAATGAAATATACAACAATTCTGCAATATATTGTTTAGAATTCTAAATACATCCTATAAAAATTACAATAAATCATTTGTAAATGTAACAATTAGCATCAAATATTTATCTTTCACCATTTTCTTCACTTATCTTTGGCCATCTACAATATTTTTGCTTGTTTATTTTACTTCTAATTGCATTTTATTTCATTGTTCACTTACGAATATGGACAGAAAAAAACATTTTTTGTCAAAAATGGGAATGTCATTGCTTCTCAATACTACTCTGACCAATTTTACTGCTTATCATCTTCTATTCATGAAACACAGACCACATCCCTTTGATTTTCATTTTCATTTGCAGCAGAAGTCCTCAAAATGAGCATCACTGTTGTCAAAGGGCCATGTGAATATAGAATCAATCAATCCCTCAGTTTAAGGAACTTTTAGAAGAAAGTATTGGGACCAGTGATCTTGGTGATAAGTGAAGGACTGGGCCCTTGGCCTTATTTTGCCGTTATATTATCTGATTGAACATCTAAGGCAAAGAATTCTTAACTGTAGATTTTACTTACTTATAGGGATGTACTTTCGAACAGCCCTAAAGGAACCTTACAAGGGATGTGGTGGCTCAGTGGCTAAGATGCTGAGCTTTTCGATCAGAAGGTTGGCAGTTCAGCGGTTCGAATTCCTAGCATCGCATAATGGAATGAGCTCTCATTACTTGTTCCAGCTTCTGCCAACCTAGCAGTTCTAAAACACATAAAACATGCAAGTAAAAAATAGGGAAGGTAACAGCGCTCCGTTTACTTTCGGCATTTAGTCATGCTGGCCAGATGACTATGGAGACGTCTTCAGAAAGCGCTGGCTCTTTGGCTTAGAAACGGAGATGAGCACCGCCCCCTAGAGCCAGAAATGATTAGCATGCAAGTGCAGGGGAACCTTTACCTTAGAGGAAGTTTGCTAATATTACACCTTTAATTTTGCTCTGTACTATTTTAACAAAAGCCCTTTTCACTTCTTGATTACGGAGGCTGTAGATTATGGGATTTAGCATTGGTGTTGCAATCAAGTAAACAATAGATGGAGCAATTTCTTGATTACCAGCATCTTTGGAGTTTGGCCTCAGGTATCTAAAAAAAATTGTTCCATAATAAAGCAAAACAACAATCATGTGAGATGTGCAAGTGGAGAAAGCTTTGCGTTTCCCTTCCATGGACCGGATCTTTAAAACAGAAGAGATGATAAAAACATAGGAGGCCAGTATAATCAGTAGAGCCCCCGTCCCTAATAATGAACCAAGAGTAAAAATCACCATTTGGCTTGCAAAGGTGTTGCTACAGGAAAGTTTGAATAGTTGTGGGGCCTCACAGCTGAAGTGATGAATGGCATTGGGCCCACAGAACTGTAAAGTTTTCAGTAGAAGAGTGTTCAATAGAGCATAGAGAAAGCCAGTGAACAATGCACTACAAATCAGGACAGCACAAACTTGTTTCCTCATCATCACTGTATAATTCAAGGGGTGGCACACAGCTATAAACCGATCATAAGCCATCACAGAAAGGAGAAGACCCTCCCCCACTGTAAAGCATATAATAAAGAAGAATTGGGTAAAGCAATGCTGAAATGAGATAGCCTTCTTCTCAGAAAGGAAGTCTCGTAGCATTTTAGGAACTGTGACTGAGGAAAAAGCAATATCAACAAGTGCTAAATATGAAAGGAAGACATACATGGGGCTGTGAAGATGAGCTTCAGCTCTTATAACCAAAATAATCATTACATTGCCAATAAGGGTGATTAAATAAATGAACAAAAAAATGACAAAGAGTAACTTTTGAAGCCAGGGATTGCCAATGAATCCTAAAAGGATGAATTCGGTAACTTGAGTTTGATTATCCATACTTAGAAAAAGCGTATCTTCCTGTGGAAAATAAAGTAGAATGAAAAATAATTTCATTTCCTTATATTTATTTTGAATTTCTTTCCCACTCCCAAACCAGATGAGAGTTGAGGACCTCATCTATGTAGTAAGTCATATGTCAACATCCAAATAATGTTCAGCATAAGAAAAAAGTGATGTATATTGAAGTTGTAAATTATAATTCCACTATATATGAGTTAAAGTTAAATTGGCAGAAACCATGTTGGATGGATGGATGGAGTATAAATTGATGGTCCCAAATTAAAAATTATGTTCATAGTAAATGGCTTAATTGTAATGAAAACTCTAATTCCACACTAATACACATTTAGGCAAATAGAAATAAAAATGCCAGTTTTGTAATGTGTGATATTGTAATGCTGTTTTGTAGTATGGTAAAACATTCATTAATGTATTATTTTATCTGATGTTATATGTATCTTTTTCAAGTTTATAAAAGAAAAAATAAATGCATGTCTTACAATATGACATTTCTTTGTCTATAATGGCACAGGAAATCAGTTTGGTGTACTGGTTAAGGCAGCAGGCTAGAATCCATGAGGCTGTGAGTTCTAGTTCTGCTTTAAGCATAAAGCCAGCTGAAGAACCTTGATCCAGTCATGACTTCTCAGCCCTAGGAATCAGGCAAGGATAAACTACTTCTGAAATCTTACCAAGAAAATTGCAGGCACTAATCAAAACTTACTTTAAGGCATACAAGTGCACGTATACACATACAGAATGTCATGGAGGAGAGTTGTAACAGCCAACTCATGAAAGTTACCCATTTTTCTCCAACTGACACATTCAAGTCATTCAAGTGTTTGAAGTAAAATTCCACACTTCCCATTAGTCAATACAAGTAAACCAGCAATCTTGTTATACATCAATCGGCTTTCCCCTGAACAGATATTTTACCTTTAGAAGATGCTTTATGAGATTTGTTCTTTTGTTGTAACCTCACTGTCCTCATCGTGAAAGAGCCCCAACATCACTGTATTTTCTTCTAAAACAAATTAACAGTAAAACAAATGGTCAATGAAAAGGGAATTTTTTGTTTCCTTCAAATTTAATCAAGTGCAGGCAAAGAAATAATCTTACTGAGTTTACCAGTAAGATTACTTACCAGTCCATTACTTACCAGTTAATTGAGAATGTATCCCTTATATCTATGCTAGAAAACATATAACATTTATATATATTTTAAATGCTTTGCTAGACATAGTTCACAGAAAAAATAGTCCCATATTATTGCTTGGAAAGTATGCATCCCAGAATTATATGCAATTGCTACCATTTATTATTATTTTTGTAACAATTCACAAGGGAAGACACGGAAAAAGAAATAAATTATTCCCAAGACATAATTGTTTAAACATTTACTTCTGATAGAACTAGAGATACACATATTGAATTTGTAATACCGTGTTTTCACGAAAATACGACCTGTCCTGATAATAAGACAGACCCTGCTTTTTGGGGTGAGCGTAAATATATGCCCTCCCCCGAAAATAAGCCCTCCTGAAGGGGTGGCCGGGGCCAGCATGGCGGGCAGCCCTTCCCTTCCCCGGTCAGCCACGGGCAGCTGGGCCCCTTAAACCGGACCCACGGATCAGCAGAGCTGATCCGGAGCAGCCTCTCCCGCCCCCAGGGTTTTTGGCACTCGCCCATCTCCCATCCATTCCCCCTTGCCTAAATACTCCCGCCCCACTTGCAAGAGAGCAGCTGCCTAGCACCTCTTGGCAAGTTGTGCCCACCCAGCGGGCAACCTCCACTCCATCAGGCATGGCAGGGCTCCTACCCCTTTAGCGATGCTAAGCAACTGGCAGGACCCCTGCCATTCCCAGTGAGGGGGAGGAGGGGAAGAGATGGCAAGGGAAGCTTAGCTTGCTGTCCCTTGCTTAGCCACCCATCCCCTTTAGCAAAGCAATTTGGGGGTGGAAGGTGGGGGTGGGTAGGCCTCGAGACATGTGTCTTACCTGTCCCTCGTAGCGATCTCATTCCTCGGCTTGTGTCCAGAGGAGCCCTTGGCGAAAGAAAACCTCTCACATGCCCCCTGTCACCACAAAATTCTGCCTGAAGTTTAGCAGCGTTTTTGCGGGGTGGGGCAGGCAGGGAATTGGTAAAACTGTCTGCGCCTGTGCACGCCATGTTTGGCTGGGCCAGAGACCGAGCTAGTACAAGCGACAGGTAGATGGACGGGCACAGACAGTTTTATCAATTCCCTACCTGCGTCGCTTCGCATTTCAAAAGGCGATCCTGCATGCAATGAGGCGAGGCAGGTTTCGAGGCTGTGGAGCTGCTGCGGCTGAAGGGGAGGAGAACTGAGTAAGCCTGCCCGAAAGAGGAGCCCTGCAGAAATGCTGCTAAAATTCGGGCAGAATTTGGTGGTGACAGGGGGCATGGCTGGGCATGACATGGCTGGAGGCGAGAGGCTCACAATAGCAGCGTTTGGCTTTTTTCGGCTCCTCTCTTTCGGCAGGCTTTGCAAGGAAAGCCCTTGCAATGTAAAGAAAAACTTTTTGCATTCGTGAAAAGT
>JANHFT010005012.1:52402-62772 GCA_032467955.1 Pseudoxenodon macrops
TGCTTTAGAAGCTGTTTTTCCCAGTCCTAATCAGGGGATAAAATAATGTGCTGAAGCTGACCAGACTAAGGACGCTAAGCAGATGAATATCTGGTAGGCAGATTCCCCCCCTATTTTCTTCCCCAAAAACTCAGGTGCATCTTATACTCCGAAAAATACGGTATCTTTTTAAAACTCAATACCTGTAGCACCTAATTCAGTATCATTTCTCTCACTTTCCTGTTGTACCTTTGGAGTCTTTTGTCTTATCTGTCACATGCATTTGTATTGTCTCCAGTTCTTTGAATTCTTCTGGGAATTCTCTTGCTTTCTTCATAAAATTCAATCAAAACCAAATCAAAACCAAATATTTTAAGTTAAGTTTCTGTTTAAAAGTAAAAATTACTTCTTCAAGTTTATTCCAATAAAATGGAATCTTTTTCTGTTTAAGTCTATCAGTAAGAAAGAAGTAGTTTTTTCTCTTACACAGTATTCTAATTAAAGTTTCTTTAAGCAAAGTTATATCTCTATCATCAAATTTCAATCTTGTGTTAAAATTCTGTTGCAGATTATGTTTGTGTTTTTCTGAAAAAAGTACAAACATCCCTTGGAACATTTCTTGATTTCATAAATCTTGTGTTTATTCTATAAATTGTATTAATTTCTGTCTTTTCATTCCAATCCAAAAAACTGATAAAGCTTGAATTACCTGCTCCCCAGAATCCTCTAGTATTGCTCCAAATTTCAAGAAAAAAATTATTCTTTCTCAATTTAAATAATGCCAGATTATCTTTCCATGTCTCTATAAATTCCATTTTACATTTCAAAATTACTACTTTGTTATTAATTTTTTACACCTAATTCAGTTTGTTACAGTTTTTCCATATTGTTAACTTCTCCATTTCCTCTTTCATCTTAACAAGTGTTTCATCCATTCTTTATTCAAAACTTGTCAAATTAGTTTTAAGTGAGTTGGACAACTTTTTGTCTAATTCTTCAAACATTTTCTGCAATAATTCTGATGTTCCATTTACTTCAGGTTGCTCTAAAGATCCTCTTAAGCTTCCTGTTATGCCATTTTTCTGGTAGTTGCCATTCTAATATTATAACCCAAATGTGAAAGTGTCTCGTTTATATCAAGGAACATAAAAGATATACTCTTTCCTAATTTTTCTGTGTCCTTAATACATTTATATCAAATGGCACTTGGTTGATGTATAGATTACTTACTATATCTATAAAAAGGTTGCAAATTCTACTGTTTTTAATTCTCATAAATCCTTACCATTATTTGCATTTGATTTTCATGCAGGTCGTTGACCAGATTGATACACTCACTTCTGATCTGCAGCTGGAAGATGAGATGACTGACAGCTCAAAAACAGACACGTTGAATAGCAGTTCAAGTAGCACAACAGCATCAAGTTTGGAAAAAATAAAGGTTCAAGGCAGTGTCCCAGTCATCAGGGCTCCCCCTCATCCATCTGCTATTCTAACGGTATTAAGGAAACCTAATCCTCCACCACCTCCTCCACGGCTGACTCCAGTGAAGTGTGAAGACACCCACAGGCCAGTTATCTCTGCCAATCCTGTAAAGACTAATGGGACTTTGCTACGAAATGGAGGCTTACCAGGAGGACCTAATAAAATTCCAAATGGAGATACATGTGGTATATCAAATAATAATTTGGACAAAGTTCCGATGCAACCTCTTATGCACAGAACTGAGAAAGACAGATGTCCTCAGGCTGGAACACGGGAACGGGTACGATTTAATGAAAAGGTGCAGTACCATGGCTATTGTGCTGATTGTGACGTGCGGTATAATATTAAAAACAGGGAGGTTCATTTGCACAATGAATCTGCTCACATCCCAGGAAAACCTCCTCAACAGTGTCCTCCCTTGCCACCACCTCCTTCACCACTTCCTCCTCCCCCATTAGAAAATGGAGGGGTGGGCATATGTCCCAGTAATAGCTTTCCCCCTCTCAGACCTGCAACTGTGCCTCCACCAACTGCACCAAAACCCCAAAAGACCATCCTGAGGAAATCAACCACAACGACAGTGTGATTTTTCCTCACCTGGAAAACTGTTTTTGCTTTTGTTTTTTTCTTATGTACAAACATTGAAAAAAAGGTAAAGAGCACTTTCTACAAAAGCAATAAAAAGCCCAAATATATTGCACCCTTTCTTTTGTGAAGTGGCAAAACAAATTACATGGTAAGTAGAAAGGACATTGTTTAATGTTGTTAGTAGCAAAGTCCAATATTTAATGGTTGAAAACTGGTGTAACGCATACATACATACACACATTCATACATACGCATGTATGTACTTAAGTATGTATGAAAAATATTTATATAGTCATCCCGAGCAATGCTGGGCACCTCATGATAACAATTTATGGTACTTATTAAGAATACCACAGCTGTGACACAAGCAATTCTCTGGGAAACTATAAATGTGGAGTACCAATTAGGAGTGAAGTCTAATCAGTAGAAAAGTGTGTACTGCACAATAGATTTTAAAGTATATGATACTTTTAAAAATAGTTTTTTGAATGTAATTAGTGATTAATCAGAATTAATTAAAAACATTTGAGTAGTAGCTTCAATAGAGAGTTTTTACTTCCAATGAAGAAATGTCCTAAAATGTTATATTCCAAAATATTTTCTGCATCCAGAAAAACGAGTACAAAAAAAAAAGCAATTCCTCAGAGGACAATATTGGAGGACACTCAACTTCTGTTGCCATTCTGAAAACATGAAATAATTTTTATTTGTTAATTGTAGGTCATACTTAAGACTTCAGTTTTTGCTTATAACAATTCAGTTGGGAATACTAGGAATTATGCCATAAATTACTTTTTACTTATTAATTGCTTAAACATTTGAAAAAGTTATTAACAATATTAAAAAAAAAACATTGAATATTAAATATTTGAATTCTGGAGATATTTTTCCCATCTCTCAATCTTGATAACATGCTTGACTTTGTCAGTTACTGCAAAGGATCTTCTGATATTTAGAAACATTGTAAATGATTCTTATTTAAGCTGGTTGGGTGAAAAATATCATCTTATGATAAGCTTTTATTTTTCACAAGCAGTCTTGCATACTAGTCATTTTGTTTGAATCTTTTTTTTATTGGAACCTGTGATGAATAATCCAGATCACATTTTTGCATTCAAATCCTAAACAGTGATAATACATAGGCAACATATTAAAATCTGTTACTCACATAATTCTTTTTAGGGGATGGTTTTAATTTATTGTACAGGTTATTATTTCAACATAATAGTTGAAAAATATTATGAATTATACGTACATACATACATGTATATGGAGTAAATATATTATGCTAATAAAAGTCCATATCATAACTTTTTGCATGTCACTTAAAAGATTTTCAGCTTAGCAGATAGCAATATAATGGGGGAGGTTTAGAAAAATAGCTGAGCTGCATAAGAATATTTTCATTAGATTCTTTTTAAAGAATTTTTGGTGAAAAATCCTCCAGTGGAAGCTTCAGTCTTAGTCTCAGGGTTGGCAACATAATAAGTTTTTTTATATATATAATTCCATCGTGAAGATGATTTTGTTCCATATCCATTTTTGAATAAGTGCTTCATGTATCTATATGAATGTATCTATATAACAAGAATCTAGTTACTAATTAAAAGGAATGGTCTGAAAAAGTGTGCCTCATACTTTTTCAAAAAAAATGTTCTATTTTAACATCAAGATCCTTGAGAATTTCAGATTTGCTTGAAATTTTGCAGCTCCCTAGAAACAGTTGCATCTTTCAATGAATGAATGTTTGAAAATAACAATTGCTGAGTATCTGCTTAGAAAAAGTTCTGTTTTGTGTTGCAAGAGTGCTGAAAGGTAACAGCAGGTATAGATAGTATGATTGAAGAAATATTAAAACAGCGATGTGGTTTGTTAGTGGAGACTACATAAATGATTTAACATTTGAATGAAAACTAAATCTGTTTGATGATTGAAAGAATTCCATTATTGTCCCACTATTCAGAGGAAAAGAGGAATGTAAAAACTGAAGGGAGATTAATTTGTTGTCTGAATAAGGGAAAATATATTCTGAGAGAAAGGGTATGCAAAGTGACATTGAGTAAAATTTAGGAACTGCAATGTGTTTTTATGCCAGGCATGCATGCAGATACCATTTTTGTTCTTTATAAAGTAACTTAAGAATTTATGAATGTGAAGGGAACATTTATTGTACAGTTGTTGATTCAGAGGAAGTGTATGATAATGTGAGTGGGCTTGAATTATGGAATGTTTTACATAAGTATTGAGTTGAAAGTTGGTTGCAGAATGCGATACGAGTATAATATGGTGAGAATTAATTGAATTCTTAATGAATAGTTGAACACCAAGCAGGAGATGAAATGAGGAATTGTTATGTACTCTTGGTTATTTTAATGTATTCATGCATGATAAATGTATAAGAAATCATGGTGATAATGTAAGAAATCTATTGGTTGGCATGTGAAAATAATTTGCTGATATCAAATGATTTGCCAAGAATGTGATGCAAAGAGAAGTACACAAAGAGGTTGTGAAAATTAACATATTGAAGGACTGGGATTTTTTTAATGGGGAAACTGAGTGAACAATTGCAACAGTTGCACTAGTAAATGGTGAATTTGTACCTTGATAAAATGTTTATTGAAGGTGAATGAAAAGAAATTAAGAAGTGCAAGTGATAAAAAGCATTGTGTTTTGTTGTAAGGAATGAATGTTTAAGAAGGCTGTTTATAAGAGCAGGTCCTTGCTGACTTTGTTCTATGAAAGTCAGAATTTGGCTGATCAGGATAAACTTAAAAGTAAGTTCAGTGTATCAGAATAGTGCATTTAGAAATGGGCATGATAAAGAAAGGGTAGAGTAAAATTAATGTAGATTAAATACAAAAGTTAGTATCTATATGAAGTCTGTTATGTTTGAGTAAGAAGGAAGAAATATATTGCACAACACGTGAAGTAAGAGTGAACAGATTAAGAGAAAAGTTGTGACTACGCAGAGTTGAAGAGATCCTCAAAAAGAAAGAGATGTTAGAAGCGTGAAGAACAAATGGAAATAGTATGAAGCAAGACATGGGTATGGTGGAAACAAGGGTGGTTTATAAAAATAAAAAGGCATGAAACTGCCTAGCCCAGGGGTGTCAAACTCAAGGCCCAGGGGCTGGATCCGGCCCAAGGACTGTTTAAATCTGGCCCGCAGGGCTGCCCTGGAAACAGTGAAGGATCGGCCTGCGGTGCCTCTACCAGTGAAAATGGAGCTCAGGAGCCCATTTTTGCTGGCAGAGCGCTCAGGCGACCACAGGTGCCCCCGACATGAGTGATGTCGAGCTGGCCACACCCACCCTGGCCACACTCACCCTGCCTCCCGAGGTCAAACACAATCCTGATGCGGCCCTCGGTGAAATCAAGTTTGACACCCCTGGCTTAGCCAATACTATAAATTTGGCTAGATCTAAATTTTGCTACATTGACTTGTCTTGTCTTGTGCCCTTAATGTCTTTGCATTACATTTTTTCCCTGTAATCTGAATCACATTATCTCAAAGGAGAATAATGTAACTGTTGATTATTGGTATAGTCTTCAGTCAGGTCCAAACAATGAGCGGGAAAAATAGAAGCCTGTGATTGGTTGATGCTCCTGGTAGCCTGCTATATAAGGATAGGCTGCCAGAGACCTTATTTGCTGGATTCATACTGTTGCTGAATAAAGAGCTGTTACTTGAAGACCTGTATCCTGGCTATCCTTACCCAGATCTCACAGTAACGGGTTTGTTGCATATACTATTTGTGAATATGCATTTTCTGTCAATTTGAAGTTTCACTGATTCCTCATACTTTCTAGTTAAAGAAGCCCAGTGGAGAAATTTGTTCTTTATTTCTTTTATTGGGAAGTAACAGATCCAGAGAGACAGCATACTACTGGAGCAATTATTATATCTTAAAAGCCACGTCCATTACACATTTCACCACTTGCAGCTGACATAAATGTAAAAATGACTAGACTCACCCATGAGAATTTAATGAAATTTAATCTGTTGAAAACAGATTAAAATTTCAAAAGCAATTCATCTTTCCTCATATTGAATGACAACTGGAAGAAAAGCAATGTGAGCTAAATTTCCTATATGAGATTGTTTAATATATGTTTATATTTTTAGGAAGCTAAAACAAAATAAGTAAAATATGGTCATCATAATGCAGCATAATGCAGACTCTTCATAGAGTCTGAAAAAATCCATAAATTAATCTTCTTAAACTTTTACAGTATTTATAAATTGTTTACAATTGACATAATGAGTTTCTGATTATTTCCTCAAATCAATAATTGAAATACTGCTTTACTTTTTTTTACTTATTCAGAAAGAAAGATTTTTTTAATAAATGTTCTTTCAGTCCTAGAAGCAAACAGCTCAGCACTAATTCTACCATGAGTTATTTTACTTAATGAATTAGAAAGGGAATTGTGAAGAATAGAATAAATAGAAAAATATACTTCTGAATATTTCTTGTATCCATTTTGAATTCCAACAATTGAGATTTATCAAAAGTTGGAAATTTGTAGGTTTGTATCATCAAATGGGGCTAAGTCTAATTAGACGTATGATAGTTATTCCTCATTACAACAATACTACTTAGAAATCTACTGAAATGAAAACATAAGAATAAATGTGAAATAAGAGGTTTTGTGTTTCCCAGAATGTATTCTTCATTGAGATAGACTGAAAAATGTGATACTGGAAACACTTTAATAACATTTTTTTCAATAGCTATGTCATTTCAAAATCTTTAAGTGGCATTAAAAACTTTACATTTCTAATGATATAAATCTATGAAAAATGCTTATTAATCTCCATTTTTAATGAAAATGCTTACAAAATGGTATATTTGGAAAATATATACTCATTTGAATATGAAGGTTCAAAACAACAGTGAATAGGATATAGTTGGCATGTACAGAGTCTCATAGTTTTGAAACCACAAGTTTTGCCTTTCTATTCTCTTCCATTTTTCAGCAGTGTTCCTTCAGGTCATTTTTTACTCCTCACAACTGCCTGAAAAGTCCCTTCATGTTACTCGGCAAGATTTCAGAAGTGGTTTGCCATTTCTCCTTCTGAGAAAGAGTAACAAGCCCAATGGGGTCACCCAGCTGGCTTTGGATTTAAGACTGGACTAGAGCTCACAATATTCCATATTTTAAACCCAGGTCTTAACCCAGGCCACTATCCTACCCTGCTCCCACTACCTCCGTCTCATGCCACTGCTGTTGTACTGCCACCCAATCATCTTCTGACACCACACTGATGCAAACACCCTGCCCCCATCCCTGCCAATGCCCTACCACTAACAATGCTGATGGCTGGATTGAGATTGCCCATGTGTCAGATGTGGCTGGTGGGTTGTAATGCCCAGCTGTATCTTAACTAATATCCCAAACTGTCTCTTCTCACTGTGTCTAGCTTTCCTCAATATCATTTTATTAGATTTGTCTTCAGGGAGCAAACAGGAGATCTCATTTGGGCCAGAGGTTATGGCACCAGGCTATAATCTAGGAGACTGTTTAGTCATGAAAACTGGCTGGGTGACTTTGGATCAATCATTCTCAATCCAACCCATTCATAGGGTTGTTTTGGGGGAAATAGGAAGATACATATCAGATATGTTTGCTTCCTGAGTTATTTACAAAAATAATAAAAGTTTAAATGGCATAAAAAGTAAAATTAAAAAAATAAAACAGTATATTTCTCTTTCTGATTCCCTCCCCCTCTCAATCCACTGACATTGTTGTTGACTACCTTGATGAAGTGGAGCCTAGGCCAACCTTCATCTTCTACTTTTATCCTCCTTATGACATTTACTTTACCTTTGTGATATTTGACCCTTATAATACTGCAAAATTATTGTTCTTTTTTTCATTATCTCCTTTCTCCTGATATACATTTGATGGTCAGCACTATGTAAAGATATCCTGGGGGAGGTGAAATGGAAAAATGACAGGATGGCCATTGCAGCAGTGAGACAACCCTATCTGAATCAGCACTGCACTCACTGGGCTGGAATTAAATGCCACAACTGCCATCTTGACATGTTTACCCTTCTGCTCTATCACCTGCTCCTGTGAGTAGCTCTCCTTTTCCTGTTTTCTTTTAATGCCCCCAACTCCTTAAACAGATGGAGTGTGATAGACAATAAACATCACATTTTTCCTTCTGATAAATGATTTTTTGTGACTAGCTGTAAGTACCTTTGCAGCCATTTTGTGCGGATGCTTTGACATTCCCAAATGCTAACAGTTTAGGGGAGGGCAGGTGTTTACTGATATTTGGCTTGTAAGCAACTTCAATACATCCAAGTTAAGTAATTCTGTATTTCTTTCCTTTTTTACCTTTTACCTTTTTGCATCAAATTTTAGATTGTAAACTCTCTTGAGGTGACATCAGTGGTGGGTTTCAAAATATTTTACTACCGGTTCTGTGGACGTGGCCTGGAGGGCTTGATGTGGCTTGGTGGGCGTGGCTTGTGGCTGTGGCACGGGAGGATACTGCAAAATCCCCATTTCCTCCTGATCAGCTGGGACTCGGAGGCAAAGAATAGATGGGGTCGGAGCCACTCAGAGGTGGTATTTACCGATTCTCCGAACTCTAAATTTCCACTACCAGTTCTCTGGTTCTCCAGAACTGATCAGAACCTGCTGAAACCCACCTCTGGGTGACATGTTGATAAAGCTAAAAAAGTATTACACAGCAACAGTGGCAGTATATAGCCTACAAGAATGTCACAATACACAGCAAACAAAAATTGGGGAGAACTTTACTTTAGCTCTGCCCATCACAACCAGATTCAGTGAAATATAGGTTCAGTTGAAAGTTTTAAGTTTAGGAACATAGTTATGTAGTTATTGCACTCTGCTCTCTATTACATGGAACAGGTAGAGACCTAGCATCTGTTATCTCCTTAGCATAAATATGACACTACCAAATCTCTATGGTTAAAAAATAATTTATCCAGCCTCTGTTTATTGCATTCCAAAATGTTTGTCAATATAAATAATATTGACCCTGTGCCTGAGAGTAAAAAACTGAATCTGATTGGTTGAAGAAAACCGTAATTGTAGACAGCCATAAAAGCATTTCTCAAATCATGTTATGTTTTGTAAAAAAGGATAAAAGAAAAATTATTGAAAAATATTCTTTCGGGACTTTTATTGACCTTGAGGCTGTTTGGGATTTATGAAAGGTTTTGACTTTTCTAAATATATATCTTCTTTGCCATGTCTTGCTGAATCCCAAATTTTACATGTCAAGAGTTTAAAATTGATACTACTTTCTGAAACTACATAATTGCAAAGCCATTTAATAACAAATTCATTTTATGACAAACATTGCAAACCTGCTGCTTACCTTTCAAGCAGCAGGAAAGGTTCATGGGGTGATCCTGTTTAGCTATTTACTTTATTTGTGTGCATGCTCTTATTAGATACTCACCTCATTTTCATTTTGGAAAATGTCTTGAGACAGCATACATTTTTAGTGAACCAATTCTTACTGAGCTGTGTTGCCACAGATATAAAAGCTGCCACGTGTGCTTATTTATTAGAGCATAGGATTGCTTGCTGTGCTCATCATATATTCCATATTTCCCTAGAGAATGGTGCTGCTTTAATAAAAAGAAAACATAATTGTGTAAAGATAGAACAGAAGACGTAATTGTATTCAGAAATGTCACTATTTTGTGTCTGACATTTATCGTTGACAGCAAAACAATGAAATTATCTATGAGTTTTATAGAAATAAATATATAAAAGCTGAAGCAAGAAGATTACTAAGGGGAAAGAGGAATACACATGGCATTTCATAATGCTACGATATATTGCAAGAATTTTGATTTGAAAGTCCTACTAGCTTTAATGGTCATATTCCAATTGAGATGGACCAGTTTTTCTTTTCTTTTTTTAAATTTCACTCTATTTTTTATTTTACTATTGGTAGGTTGTGAATTGCTAATTATCGCTTAAAAGTTCTTTTGGAATAACAAGTGAAAGTTATCCATAAAATGGAATTGAAAGTCCCCCTTTTGTATTAGGAGGAACCCATTTTAGCCTTTATAAACAGTAAAATGGGTTTGTTATGCTTTGCATTTTCTTCCATTAAACATTAAAATGAGGAAGAGTGGAGGAAAATCACTTCATTTAGGGCAGGCTTTTTAGGGATTGAAGACTTTATTCTCACTCATTACAATCTTTCCATAAGCATTACTGTTACTATTAGACTTGTCATTATTCCTATCACCATCTCCTCCCACTTACGACTGCAGGACTGTAACTTGTTGCTTGTATCCTATGACTTCTTA
>JANHFT010005012.1:136344-146958 GCA_032467955.1 Pseudoxenodon macrops
TCTATTCTATTCTATTCTATTCTATTCTATTCTATTCTATTCTATTCTATTCTATTCTATTCTATTCTATATTGCATTCCATTTGAAGAGATCTATCATAATCACCTAAAGATTTTCAGGAAGCAAAACTTTTGAAAACTAATTGTTGTCCAGTATTATAAATTAAGAAAAATGATCTTGGAGTGATAAAAGCAACATTGATTGCATCTCCCACAAAGACATACTGGGAGAGTGAAGCATACTATTTTACACAAGAATATAGTATTTTTAGAAGCTTAATACAACCTAATTATATCATTGTGGGAGAATGTAGCAATTTACCAACAGGTGACATGCAAATATTATTTAAAAATATCGTATTGCTTCTCAAATACCTCAAGGGATTTATATTGTTTGTCTGCAGTTTAAGACTATTTTCATTCCATCTCAGTCATTTGCAATGCAATACACCTGAAATTTCCTCTTCACCAGTAGCTCTGCTATCATGCATGTGACTATCAGTTTGACCAAAATGGGACAAGGAAGAAATACTGCTTACAGAAACAAAAGACACATATAATATGTCATTTAATATTTTTTACACCATTAAAGAAATAGTGAATAATACAGTAAGTGATAAATTATTTGTAGGAACGATAAGTAAACAGGTACAGGCACACTAAGTGTAAAAAATAACTAGTGCAACTGAAAAATTAATGTCTTTTTTTAGAAATAGATTTTGTTATGAAAGTTAAAAGATGACAACAAAGAGGAATAAGTGAAACACACTAACTGAAAAAGGGCCAAGAAAGAATAAAAAAGATCCCCCAGTTTTGAATGGTGATCTTGTTTTATGACCCTGGTGTTATGGAATGTTTGCTGGTTTACCACCAGACTTCTTTTGTCTTTGGTCCCTTTATGGAAGTTGATAGAGACCTCTTGGTGTTTATTATATAATTCTATTTGTTGTTGGGAAATTATTTATTATTTTGGTTCATCACACAGTCATCAAACAGTACATCAGTACATCATACAGTATTTAGTCTGAATTTGGCATTTTTATTCACCTATTAAATCTTTTCCAAGGATCTGGTATGGGCAGAAACTGGTGCTTTATGGTGTTAGAAGTATTGTTGCAGGATAGAAGTATTGTTCCAAGCAAAGCTGCCTTTTGCAATTGACTGATGGTGAATTTATCAATGCTGATGGTGTTCAGGTGGTGCTGTTTTCATTTTACAGTTTCACCCAAGGTACCCATTACTATTATACAGTATTATCTATTTGCAGGTCTTTGTGTTTTGTGATTTTTTTCCAAGTTCTTTCTCTTTTCGTCTGCTGTCTCCAAGAACTGCCATATCTAATATCCAGACTTTTGTCTTTCTTATTGACAATTGCTAATAAGAGGTGTTATGTGACAGATGCTCAACTGTTTGAATTTTAAAATCCCAGAGTACTTTTGCTTCTTCATTTTGTAGTACTTTGTCTATTTTCTTGCTTGCAGGAAAGTGGTATTTCTTGCAGATATTCCAATGTATCATTGTTTGTTATTTTGTCCTGCTGTTGTTTGTAGTCAGTCTGTTATTATTATGGTTTGTAATACTGTCAGCCAAATGTTTATACTAGATTTGGCTTTTTTATCCACCAGTTAGGCAAATGTGATTGTTTGATAGTGTTAAAGTTACCATTGCAGGATCTCAGCTGTTCCAAGTACAGCTTCCTTTTGCAATAAGATTAAAATACTAGAATCTATTAAAATACCAATAAACAAGCAATATTTGTAGCTCAGGGATGAAATGAGGGGTCCTTGGTGCTCTCTGACCTTGCTTGTTTTCTTGCGGACATTTCATTACCCAAAATAGGTAACAGCATCAGTGCTAGTGACATCACAGTAACACTGATAATGTTACCTAGTTTAGATAATGAAACGTCTATAAGAAAACAAGTAAGCTCAGACAGCACAAAGAATCCCCCAATCTGTTAAAATGTTTAATACTTAGCTATATGTAAGAATGAAGATGAAACTACATTTAGCAACTTCCTGACTATAAAAGTTTATACATCCTATATCCATATTGATTGATTTAAAGTAAATCAACTATTAATATACCTTAATAACTCTGAATAACTCTTTAAGACGTGTGACATTGAATACCATGTTGGAATAACTTTTTTCTTTCCTAGTCAGAAATACAAACTTCGAATCTATCATACCTTCTTTATCAGCCTAAGGCCCAGGTTTTTAAGATTTTCCAATACATTGCTTACAAAGAAGAGAAATGACATATTTTGTATCATTATTTAAGGAGAGCTATATTATTCAGGGATTTTTTTTCCTCACTCTTTGCTAGGAATGAATCTCCGTGACAACTTAAAGCAGTGTCTTTTGTTGTATTTAATAGAGATTGCATGTTACTCTATGATATCTCTGTTTATGAGTGGGAGAAAGGAAGAATAGGATTTGAAAACCTTCTCTGCCATCCAATATGTAATGTGTTATTTTTCTGTCACATAAATAGATGCATCCTTCAAAGCTTCTGAAATAGGTTACATGTTGTACTAAACTATAGTTTGAGATGTCTATTCATTTATCCATAAAAAGCTTTAATCATTTGAAGTGAAATTCCTAGTTACATTGTGAAACCAATATTTTATCTGCTATGCTTACCAACTTAGACTCTTAGACTCTTCATCCCTCCTGCTTTATTATTTATTGATTACATTTTTATTCCACCCATCTCCCCCATCAGGTGACTCTGGGCTGCTTTTGATTATATCTTTTGTATCATGTCTCCTATCCTTTACTCCCATCTAAGTTAAATCAAATATTTCAGAGCTATTTATGTATTTTATTCTTCCAGACTTTGTCACCCAGCTAAGCTAGGATTCATACCAGACTTATACAGAAAAGAATGAAAGAGATATGTTGGTTTGAAATTTACTGCTACAAATGTGTTTTTTTTTAAAAACCAAACCAATATGAGAAGAATATTTGAACAGATTAGAGCTTCTTGTCCTGGTAGAATCTGTCTTTCTTTGTTCTTGGACTGAACTACAGTAGAAATGCTGTAGCTTTTTAAAATTCCACACCTTAATTTATTTATTTTGGATTCCTGCTGAGAAGATAATTTATTTATATAAATCCAAAATGAGTGGATAATGGGGACGACCATCAATATCATCAATTATAACAATTGTAAAGGCATCACACTTCTCTAAGTCCCTAGCACAATCTTTTCTATTGTCTACTCCTGGATGCAGTGAATGGCAAGTATGAAAATAACAAGGCAGACTTCATTATGGATGCTCATGAAGTAAGTACATTTTGACATTATGCAACATCACTAAACAGAGCATCAAATTTCAATGGCCCACTGCCAATAAACATCAATTTAACCGAAAAAAGAAAAGCTTTTGAAAATGTGCAGTCATTGTGAGAAATGGTGAAAAATGTCCCCCAGCTCCAGCTGTTGTGTGAAAAATGTTGACAACATCACAGTCTTCTTTTCCATTAATAGTGAGAAGTATTTTTAACATTTCTGCTCCTTCTTTATATGGACTTTCTTATGAAGAAAGTTATGAATTTAACTACCATAAATCAGTGTAACTAGAAGTATAGGTATAAGGATCTGGAATTTGCAGTTGAAGCAAAGACTATTTATAGGACATGGCTACTATTCCAGAAAAACAAGCCAATAAAATACAACTAAGGAACAGTAGTGACAAAATGAAGATCATTAAAATTATTGTTGTTGCTAAGGAAATGAGCTAACAGTTGCCAGTTCTGTTGCCAATGCACTGAGGATATGCAGCAGTTCGCCTACCTAGGAAATGTAATATTTAATGATGGAGACTTTGAGGCACTTGTTGAGCAGATTTGAAAATAATCCAATCTGATCTTTCTCAACTATCAAGACTGCAACAGAAATCCAACTCTGTAGTGTTATCATTCTACTAGCAGCAATACAGAGAAGTGAAATTTTGGAAGATAATAATACAAATAATTCAGAAACTTAAGATATTTCACCAGCAGTAGCCTTTTCCCCAAATATATTTATTTATGCCATTTTTAGAGATTTCAACATTAGCATTTTGCCAAGTGTCAGATACCACACAAATGGTTATATCGAGGATCCAGAGACAGTAAACACGCTAATGGATATGGGAAATGTTAAGCTTTTTTTTTTGCTGAATTCTAATAAGCAAATTAAAAAGAAACATAAAAAAGCAATGTAACAAGAAAGATGCTCTCCCTCCCTTCAGTTGCTGGGAGATACATTTCAAGCAGTGGAGATATTCCAAGGCCCTTATTGCACAGCAGTGAACATTTAAGCCTTTCTAGATGCTTCATCTTAATAAGCAAATTACAGAGCTTTTATTAAAATTTGGCACCAAGCTTTCATGACCTTATTTTACTGGTTGCAAGATTGCAAGAGCTGACCTTGGCTGGATAACTTTGGCCTAAAACAGAAAGTCTGATAAGGCAGTGTTCTCTGCAGATGTGTGAAGATTCCCCAGCTCTGCCCCAGATCTTTTTATAACAAAAGTGAAATAAATAAGCAGGTTCACAATGAGATATAAGCATCTAGAATTTTCCTAAAATGAAGGGAAAATCAAAATATGTCACTAACTTTTTGAAATATAATTATCTTCTGCAATGCCACTGCAATTGGTTTTCCTCTTTTTGTATATTTCCACATATCCAGAAGCAGTAGATAAAATCTGCACTTCCTAATGTAAATTCCCTGTTTCTTTTGATAGTGCATTCAAGGAATCTGTAGAAGTCTTAGATCAGGTCTGGTGTGTCCAACTTACATCATGGCAGCATCACATGACATATCAGGACTTTTCCGCCCTTTGTTAAACTGGGCATGGGCGTGGCCAGCACATGACGCATCTGACCCGTTGGGTGGGAGTTTGACAGCCCTGTCTTAGATCAAGGTATGTGGCCAGGGTTGAAAACGAGTTCATTAGACTTCTGATTTGGAAGAAACAGCTTCCAAATTGCTATTCTCTGAGAACTGTAATCTAATAGAATGTAATAATTGGAAAGGAGCTGAAATCCATTACTACAGCAGTATATCTAATATCCCTCAATAATGTCAATGGAATCAAACATAGTTTCCCAGACAACATATATAAGAGAAAGTCATGTACTTGATATTTTACTTCTCTTTTTACAACTCACCAATCTCAAGCACTGGTTGTTCTTTGGTGGGTCAAGAGAGAGAGAGAGAGAGAGAGAGAGAGAGAGAGAGAGAGAGAGAGAGAGAGTATATTTGCATGCATATTTTGTCTCTTAGATCAAGTTCTCTTAAACTGGATCTAAGAAACCAAAATTTCTCAATTCTAGATTGTTCTGATTGGTATAACCCATGTTAATATCAGAATATTCAGAAATTGATTTAAGATTATTTTCTAGTCTAAGATCCTTACATCCACCAGCACCAGCACCACAATCAACACAAAAACTGTCCAGAAGTGAAGAGAGTTATTGGAATGGTAAGATTAAGATATTCATGCAGCAAGAAGTGCTGGGTACAAATTTTCATTCATCCTGAAGTTCATTGTGTGACTTCAGCACACAATGAATCTTTTTTTTAATATTCTTTCATCAATATTTGTTACCCTGTAGGTTTAATGTTATTATATTATTACAATTTCTATCAATTGTCCTGGAACAGATGTTCAGCTATAATATATTGGATTTCCCAGAAGTTTCACTTTAAAAAAAATAGTGTTGTATTGACTCCCTTCCAGTTCTCTGACAGTCAGCTGACTTTGAAAGTGGAAGTATATTTTTGTTCCTGTTTCACTGAGTCTGCCCAAACTCATGCCCACTGCATTGATGACACTATCTAACCATCTCATTGTCTGCCATCTCCTTTTGCCTTCAATCTTTCCCAACATCAGGCTCTTTTCCAATACTTCGCTTTCTGCCATGATAATGTTATCATCTGCATAGCTGAGGCTGTTGATATTTCTCCTGGAAATTTTAATTCCTGTTCGTGATTCATTCAAACTTGCATTTCACATGATGTACTCTACATATAAGTTAAATAAGCAAGGTGATAATGACAAAGGAATAAGAACTTTTGTCATTATTACCTTGCTTAATTACCTCCCTAATTCACATAGTATAAGAAGGAGAAGGAACCATAATTACACTTGCAGGATTGCAGGTTGGTCAATACAATGATAGCTGTATTCTGAATTTATCTCTTTCCCTTTAAGAAGGTAAAAGAAAGAGAGAAAATAAAGTTATTCAAATAAATTACATCAGCAACAAAAACTACAAGTCTTAACTATCACAAAACATTAAATTCAATGATACAGTCAAAAAATTGTTGAAATGGCAGCTTGCTGATGGAAATCTTCTGCCCTGTACTGCCTTGTTTGTAATATTTTTACTAACTTCTAGGTATCTTAGATTAAAAAAAACTTCAGCCAGGGGATTTTGGGTTTTCCGAAAGCCATTTTTCAGGACAAATTTCAGGACTGAGGAAAACCTTTAAACAATTACAATATGCAGCAATGAATAAGATACAGAAACTGAATTTAAAATAAAAATGGAGAATATGAGAACAGACTTTAATATCTGAGATTACAAAATTAAATTAGAGTAAGTCAATAGTCAACAAATTACAGAGTTATAATGAAAGCAAAAAAGTCTGACACAACTGTTGAAAGTTTAAAATGGTAAAAGGGTGAAAAAATGGAAAGGTCAATGGGTACTTTAGAATTTCAGCAGACAATTGCTGAATATTCTGAAGCATCCCAGAAGATTTTTGAAAGGAAAATCTTAAAGCTTTGATGGAGGATTACTTTAAAAATAGATGGGGATTTTCATATATTGAAAACATTTTTAGGATAAATTCCATATCTGCACAAAGAACTAAAGAGCCTTAGGACATTCTTATAAGATTTTTATACAAGCGGAAAAAAATGCTATTCCAAAATAGCAGATTATGACACCTTTAGCTATAGAAGGGAAGCAAATCCAGATATTTCAAGATGTCTCCCTAGAAAGTTAAGAAAAAAGGAAAGAATTTGCATTTCTTACAGGCTTATTATGAACCAAATAAATTTGATACAGATGGAGAATCTCATTTGCATTGGACGTTTTTCTGGAAATGAGAGAATAACCATCAGGAAACCACAGAGGCTTACATGGCAGACTAATTTCTCAAGACTCAGTGGATAAAGAAGTTTCTGGCACTTGGAAAAAAACTGGAGAGGAAGCAGAGGTAAAACTAAGTATAGCTGCAGCATTAAATGAAACTAAATTGCAACTGAAATGAAATAAACAACATTAATCCCATTAAACCTCATGAACTTAACTTACCTACAGAAAGAAAGAATTTTTTAACAATCTCCAACCACATAAGGTTAATATTGTTTGTTTATAAAAGACATGTATGAAAAAGACCGTGTCAGTTTGTTAAAAGAGAAAAAGTTAGGTCAGGAATATATAACATCTGAGAAAAAAAATGTAGTAGCAATTTATCTTAAATCAGCTTTATGGTAAGTAAATATTATTTAAAGGGAGCCCTCTCCCCAGAATAAAATATCCTGCCCAGAATAAAATATACCCCCAAGGATAATCCCCCAAAAGGAGAAGAAGAAAAAAATCCTTAAGAATAGGCAGAAAACCTCTCCCATCTTCTCTCTGCACAAAACAGGACATAGGCATAGCTTAGGGAAATCCAAAGGTGCTTTTTCAAGAAACAACAGGACTTTCTGTTTTTTTTTCTTTGCAGACGTTTCGCTTCTCATCCAAGAAGCTTCTTCAGCTTCTTGGATGAGAAGTGAAACATTCTCAAAGAAAAACCAGAAAGTCCAGTCGTCTCTTGAAAAAGCACCTTTGGGACAACCATGACATGGATGCCTGAGGATCTCCATGGACATTTAGCTTAGGGAAGCTATGTCTCATTCAAAAGGATATAGTATAATGTTGCCCATTTATAAAACCGGAGTCCTGTTCAGAAAATATTGTGTTGATCTCCAAAAGGACACGCTAATTAGATAAAGGACTGAAACTGATCACCAAGGCTAGGGCCAAATTAGAAAACAAAAACACACCTACATTTCCCCAGTCCTCAAGATTCAGCCACAACATCATACACAACAAAAGAAAAAGCAATTAGAATATTGTCTCCAGCATACACCAACATGTTGATGACAAAGAACTCAGAAACATATAAACTTCCACTAACTCACAACCCCAATTTGTTACCTGCCCAAAGAACACACTTTGTTGCTGTGATTGGGAAATAAACTGGAACCTCCTTTTCAGTAGCTTGCCTTGTGTTTTCTTTTCCCATCCTGAACTGATTCCCTCAACAATTAGAATAGGTAAAGGATAAAGACGGAAGGTTTTTAAACCTGAAAAAAAGAAAGAAAAGGAGGCAAACTTTTAACACTGCATCTGTCCTTTTGCTAAACAGAGACAAATGCAACCCAAATGAATGTACTACCTAAAATGAATTTACTATTCCAAATTGCCCTGATTCCAATTTCAGATAAAAATATGGAGACCTGGCAAAGAACAATTAGTAGATTTATGTAGGATTGGGGTGGGGTGGGGGGTGGGGTGGGGGGAGAGCCAAGAATAAAAGTCAAAATTTTGCAAGATTAAAAAGACTAGCATTTTCCAAACATAGTCTACTCTATGTACTGTACAACAAATTGTCTGTTATAAATAATATAATCTTTGACTAACAGAACAACAATTATAGAAGGAGCAGATCTACTTAATGGTCTTAATAGGTAGTTATAGTACAAAGCAGCAAAAGAAGAAAAGGATATGAAAGGACATATTATAGGACAAAGTATGTTAAAAAAATTCTAAAAGCAAGGCTAAGTCCAGCAATCTCATCATTGGTGTCATCATCAAATGCTTTTTACTCTAAGGGTAAGTATAGTAAATAATGACAACAGATGCTAACATTACCTATATAGTTTCAGAAAACATTGAAAATACAACAGAAATTGCTCAATGGAGGAAGGAATCTCTGAAAATAACTGGAAAACTAAAAAGCAATCTCAAAAGAGGGAACTTTGAGAAAGATGACAGAACTTGAAATGTTTTTATAAAATTGAAATTGCCATCCATTGTTTTTTAAAAATGATATGAAAATGAAACAAATAAAAAGTCATATGATAAAATCTGAGCGAAGTCATTAGAGTGGATCAATGGAAAAAATTATGGAAAAAAGTTAATTAAATTTACTTCAACCTACAGTTTAAGAGAAAATGTATTCGAAATGTTCTGTTAGGTGGTACATATGTCATCAGTGATTGCCAAGATATATAACATAACAGTAGTACTAAGAAAAAAGCAATTATGCTTTATAGTATAGTAGTATAGTACAGTATAACAAATAATATCATATATATCATCCAGATTGATAAGTTGAGGTCTCCTTCTGAGCAGTTTGTTAAAACAAACTGAGTTACCAGATTTTAAGCCCATGACTACTTGTAGTTCAGTTTACATACAATACATGGCCTTTCCCCCAATGAATTTTGGTGGCTTTGTTGTAAAAGAGGAGGATGTGCAGCTCAGCGGTTAAAGATGCTGAATTTGACAGCTGGACAGTTGACAGCTTGGGTTCAACACCTGAGCTCTGTACAACAAATGAGTTTTCACTATTTGCCCCAGCTCTTGCCCACCTAGCAGTTTGAAAGCATGCAAATCAGAGTAGATTAATAAGTACCATTTTGGTGGGAAGGTAACAGCCTTCCGTGACCATGGAAATTGTCCTCAGACAACGCTGGCTCCCTCAGCCAGGAAACAGAGATGAGCACCATGGACTAGAGTCGGACATGACTGCACAGGGAAACTTTTATCTCATTTGTTGTATAAGAGAGAAGGCAAGCAAGTGCCTTGTTCTTTCAATGCATCTGTGTCTTGAATCAGTGTATATGATATGTTTCTAAATGGCAATTATTTGTAAATAATTTTAACATATGCTTTGATAGCTATCTAATCAGTAATGAGAAGCTGGAAATTTTTGCTTCTAAATTGTCTATTTGGCACAAACATCAACACTCATAAAAAAGAGCCAGAAAGAAAAGTTTGTTTTAACCTGAGAAGCTTTGACTTTAGTTTTTTTTTTTTTTAAGCCTGTCTAGTTCCTGGAGGACAAGCAGCAGCCACATTACAAAGCAAGAGCAATTGACATTAATTGGTGTCCTAGTTGACAGTATCAACAGAAACACCAAAGAGTAAAATCATATAACCATTAAATGACCAACTTGCTCACAGAAAAAAAATCTATAGGTCATATTGGGACACGGTAGAACTAATCCTGGGCTTCTAGAATCAAGGTAAAAGATATATAAGCAATCAGAGCATTCAGGCTAACATCTTTCATAGAGACTCTGGCATCTGTGCTGTTTCTTTCCATCCCTTTTAAAAGCAAAACAAAACCTGTTTTGTATTATTATTGAGAAAAACAAAAATAGAATCTTGTTCAGCTATATACTGATATATAACTGCTATACAAACATAGATGATAGATTATAGATGGATGGATGGATGGATGGATGGATGGATGGATGGGTGGGTGGATGGATGGGTGGGTGGATGGGTGGATGGATGGATGGATAGATAGATAGATAGATAGATAGATA
>JANHFT010005012.1:161637-177389 GCA_032467955.1 Pseudoxenodon macrops
ATTCGGAGTATAAGACACACCCAAATTATCAGCCCCAATTAGGGGGAGAAAAGGTGCGTCTTATACTCAGAAAAATATGGTAGTATATTTTTTTCTGTGTATATTGAAGGAAGTTAGCACCCTCACACCCCTCCTAGAAGAATGAAATATCCTAGGAAATATCAGAAAGGCAGAATATTATATTTCCTTGGATGAAAAATGGAGAAATGGACAGGAAGCAGGTTCACTCTGAATAGCCTCCACCTTCCTCAATAGCAGATGTCCTGTACTTAAGAGATAAAGAGTTGGCTAGGTCTATTCATATGCAAATGCCCTCAACAAAGGTAGGATTAACAACACAATTTATGGCACATAGGGAGATTACATCAAGATTCAACCCGGCCTGACGGACAGCCTACAATGTTAGCTAAGACCCCCACCCCTGGGAGTCTGACAACCAATCAGTGCATTTCTTATACAGGAACAGGAAATTCAGAGGTGGAGCCAAACAGAGACCATAAAACTCAGGCAGTCCCAGCAATCTACCTTTTTCTGGTGGTCTTCAACATCTTGAAACATATGATCACCTTTTCCCCAGGACCTCAAACCATGTGGCCTTGCTGTCCACCATTAAACTATCTTTCCAAGCAGCCACCATGTTTCCAGTGTCTTTTTCCCCACTTGGAACTGAACCTAGATGGACATGTCTTCCAACAATATTTTGTTATTTTATGCAGCTTTTAAAATCCACTTAGCTTTTCTTAATAAAAAGTCAGAATCATCTTTGTCTGCCCACAGTAATTTTTCCAGATGATTTCAAATAAAAGATCCTCTGATATTGTTTCAAAGGCAAAGGAGGAACTCATTTTATTTCTTTAATGGGTTGATTTTTAGTGCACAGACTATGAGCAAGAGATTGCTGAGTATACAATAAATGCATTTGCTCACAGAGATGTTTTTAAACTTTTATTTAAATGTTATAGTGAAAAAGCAAAGTCTGCTCTGTTAGTCATGTGGGTTCTGTAATGTCACATAAAGCAATAGATAAATAGATAATCAAAGTTCTGCTCCCTTATTTAGCAAATGAAAATGTCCAAGTGTGGTCTGAATCTAAATTACACTGTAATAATTCTAAATCAAATTGATAAGTCTAATAACAACCACATGAAACTGGAAGAATATAAGCCTCAAATATTAACCTAAAGGACTAAGCAATGCAGATAGATGTTTCAAGTGTATATTACATTTATTTTTGCAACACAGACAACAAAAATACTTATGGAAAATGGGGAAATGGGTAGTTGCCTGACTTCAGTTAATATGCCTATGTATACATTTGTAGGTGTGTGTATTTATTTAGAAAAAATGTAAAATATAGCCAATTCATCAAAATACACTTAAAACAACAATTACATTGAACAATCCTTAAAAAAAGATTAAAAAACCAGAAAAAACAAAAGAAAAACGAACAACTGAAAAAAGATCTACTGTATATATTATTCAATAGTTATTTGTTTACTACAGAGTACTATAGACCAATTAAATGCAAAATAGTATTGTAAAATATCGTAAGTGCATGTTTTTTCATCCTTTGGTTACTATAAAATGTTTCCTTTTCTAGAATAGACAAAGCAGTATATTTGTATATATTGTCATGTGAATATACATGGTGACATCTAAGAAAAAGGAGAGAGAAAGAGAGAGAGAGAGAAAGAAAGAAAGAAAGAAAAAGGAAAATAAAGGAAGAAAGAAATAAAGAAAGAAAGGAACAGGAAGGAAGGAAGGAAGGAAGGAAGGAAGGAAGGAAAAAGACCAATATTATTTGGACTATTAATAGTTAAAACCATTTGCTGAATTTGGCCTTTGTGACTCAGGGCAGTAATTACAAAAGCTAAGTTACCTTGGTCAAGAGACCTTGATTGAAGTGCAGTCAGTGCCAGCTTTAATCATTTGTACCTCCCTCAGTATTGTGGCAATATGGTAGCTATCTCTCTGTAATGGTGATGTAACTGGTGTAATGTCACATATGGTATTCCCTTCTCCATACTTCAGTGGCACTGTTCTTCTGCCAGCCTTTCCTTCCTTAATTGATGAGATGCAACTGGTCATGGTGTCTGGATGAGATTAATGCTGTTGCATGTCAGCTATCGTGAATTCCACAGAGCAGAACTGTTCTTCATCTTAATTGGTTTATGCCATATCCTTTTAGGTTTCACACTGATTTCTCCATTAATTGAGAATATTGAAAGTATCATTTCTATTTATTTCTCCAATATGTTCCTTAGTAATCATTCACTAAAAGAAATTCCTACCACTTCAATTGCTTCAAAGTCTTAGGGATAATTTTTAAAGCTTTAAACTTAGAGATGTTGAGATAGCTATTAATAAAAGTTGTAAGAAAAATGTTTTGAGTTTTACATTATTATTATTATTTTTCCTGATACACATATACTTCTGAGGAAAAGGGAAAAAAAACACCACCCAGTTCAACATTGTCTGAGGAAGCGGCACCTGTACATTTTAATTGGGGCAAGTGAATTACACACAGAAAATCTCCAAAAGACATGGGGTAAAAAAAATGAAGAAAAAGTTCCTGAGAAAACATGAATAGCAAAATTTGTATGTAGAAAGATTTCATTGGCTGGTCAAAAATGATACCAAAGGAATGGAAGTCAGATTGACCCAGGCTCAGAAAACGTAGGATCACAATAATTTCCTTGTTGGTTTTTTTTTTGGGGAAAAGTAGTATAAGGCTGAAAAACAGAAAATTCTCTGTTCTGAAACTTCTGATATCTGGGTATAGTTTTATTGACATAAACCTTATCTCGAAAAATGTTTTAAGATTTCATAGAGAAAATACTGTTACTTCAGTTTCTTTGCCCATAAATAACTATGAAAATTAATCAGGAGATATCAATTATTAAGAAGTGAATTAGGAAAAGCATAAAAGGAAAATTATTGGAGATCCGTTTCAGCTAACCTGAGGAAAAACTCGTTTTCCTTCTTATTACTGTGTGGCTCAAATAGTTGCATAGCTCATGTTTTATTTATTTACCCTGCCTTTATTGTTTCTTTTATAAATCATTCAAGGCAGCAAACATACATAATGCTCCTTCTTCCTGCTATTTTTTCCACAACAACAACCTTGTGAGGTGGATTGGGCTGAGAGAGAGACTGACTGGAGCAAGCTCACCCAACTGACTTTCATGTGTCTGGTGGAATTAGAACTGATAGTCTCCTGTCTTCTATGGTTTCTAGGTCAGTACAATAACTACTATATCAAACTGGCACACGCTGTGAGGCTGGATTGTACTAATGGTCTGATGACATGAATATTTTGTCATGTTATCCAAACTTTATAATCTTCCGAAGCTACACCAGCCTGATTTAACTTGTAGCCAATTTGTGTTTTAATAAAAAGAAAGACAGAATGAGAATGATTTAAAGATAAGTATTGTGCATTTTACACCCTGGGAGACAGATTACTCAAATAAAGTTTGACAGTTTAGTACAACAATTTTAAATGTATCAAGTAACTATTAATCTAATGGCTTAGCAAAAACCGAATCATACTGAGATATTTTAAGATATAGAACAATTTATCATAACTTTTTTTTTTACTAAAATACTTTTCACATGTGGAGATGAGTCAAATGAAGCTTTACATGCCATTCTTTATTAATGCGGAGTCAACGATGGTATATTGTCACATCTAACAGCTAAACTAGAATTTCCTCTTGCAAAACTGATTTTTCTTTAATAAACAGCTATTATGAATGTAGGGAAAGGAATGGACAAGTTAGAAGAGTCTATGAGTCCCAAAAACTGTCCACCAGATCCCCACAGCTCTTGGATCTGCTTTTCCCCACCACTGTACATTGGCAGGCCTCTGCCTTATCATTATTTATTAAATCTGTATGCCATGTCATTGTTACATTATTCCACTGCTTATTTTAATGTTACTTTTGATCTGTATTTTAACTGCTTGCATTGTTTTGTTTTCAAATGTTGTTAGCTGCCATTAATAGAAAAGTGAAGTAACCTCCACTGCTATAGAATTTGTTCCCATCAAACCTACTGTCAACTCTTCCTCTCACAAAAGCTGTGAGGGCTTTTCTCCTTCCCACGACCTCTCCAAATCCAATAAGAACCGAGGCACTTTCAGCTGCTAACGGAGAAACAGGTCTATTTTACTACTTGTATTACATCTGCAAGCAAATTTAGCAGATACATAAACACACAAGAATAACTTTACAACAGTAACTACTGAACTCAATGAGCTGGAAATCCAGTATCCAGAGGCTTGTTTAGCGTCTCCCTGACCAAACTCAACAATTTCCTTAAAGGGGCAATTTATTTTCAATCACAGAGTACTACACAGCACAATCAACTTTGCCAGCAATCCACAATGGCTTTAGGGAAAAAAAGTGTCTCTTCTGGTGACTTACACTTTCGAAGATCTCTATTTTATTTTGTTTATTTAGTTTGTCAAACATGTAAAAGAGAATAGGCATAAGTATAAATATGAACACAGTAAATGGGTATGGATAAATCGACAGGGGCAGTAGGTACATTGGTGCACTTATGCACGCCCCTTACGATCTTACTATCTTCCTTGCTATCTCCTACAAATCCAGGTTGGATGTTCATCAGCAGCTCTGCCTGTCCTGCTGCCTCACCCAGCTATCACCAGGAGGTTCATCTCAGTCTCGTGACCCCAATCTTCTCTTCAGAAGGCACACTGGGTTTATTCCCTGCGCGGATAAAACTTAGCTACTGAGCTATCTCCCTTGAATCCAAGGCTGCAGGCAGGCAAACCACTGTGTTGTACAAAAGGGAAAAGGCATATCGCACACACGTTTTCTTTCACACACACAGCCACTCTCACATAGTCATACTGTATATTCCTCTGTCCTTTCAGCAGGAATAGAAAGAATGAAACAAAAACATGATGATAGGATAAAAGGAAGAGATCATTGCATTAGGAAGGAAAAGAACAAAAAATAGAAAGAAACTGTCAAAAGGAAGATGTAACTAGGGAAGGAGAGGAAGTTCTTTTCAGGCATTACAATAAGGATTAAATTCCCCAGACAAATAGCCTTTCCCCCATAGTTCTAATCTGTATGCTGATATTTATTGGCATCTGGTTTTGCAGGAGCATTGTCTATAGCAGGGATGTCAAACTTGATTTCATTGAGGGCTGCATCAGGATTGTGTTTGAGCTCAGGGAGGCCAGTGACTGTGTCAGGGGTGGGCATGGCTAGAGTGGGCGTGACCAGCTCGATGTCCTGAAGTCTTCTGCCAGCAAAAATGGAGCTCAGTAGGGCCTCCAGCTGGCAGAGGGCTGCAGGAGACCATTGCGGCAAAAACAGAGCCTGGGGGCCTGCCCCCCCAAGCTCTGCTTTCACTGGCAGAGGCACCACGAGCCAGTCCTTCACTATTTCCAGGCCATCCCCACAAGCCAGATCTAAGCACCCCACGGGCCAGATCCAGCTCGTAGGCCTTGAGTTTGACATCCCTGGTCTACAATCATTCACTGTTTCGCAATTTTGAATGAGATTTTTCTTTGTAATCAGCAGTTTTACAACACCTGCATTCATTCATTTTGGGGACATAAACTCTCTTCAAATAAAATAATGACTCTGTATTGTTTTGTGGTGTTTGTGTATTTGTGTGTATGTTGGGGAAAAAGAAAGATGTAAGAAAACTTCTGTTTTGAGGAACAAATGTGCAAACGGTGATAGGAGGATGGAGAGAGGCTCATTTTTCAATGCAGAATTCATGACAGTTGCTTGCATTCGCAGTGGCAATATCATCAAGCAGGATAGATAAATTTAACCTGTGCTGCTAAAGCAATGTCAGCATAACCTGGAGCAGAGATTGACATGGAGGCTGAAGACAAATGGCAAGGGAGAAATGTCATTTTTTATATGTGAATCCATCTGCTTCATTTGGCTAATACAGAGCAGATTGATGAAAAATTGTTAATAAGTCCTTGTATAGTTTGTGCTTTCAAGGCAAAAATTGCTTATAGAATGCATGGTGAACACTTAGATAAGCAGACAATATGAAATTCAGCATTTTCAGCAGAAAACCAAAAGCATATTGGTTCCATGCTGATGACCTGCAGGAAAGTACTAAAAAGGGAGAGTTAGGTAGTTCTTCAACTTTTGACCAAAATGGGGAGTGGTACTTCCATTTCTAAGCAAGGTCAGTGTTAAGTGAGTCATGCCTGATTTTATTACCATTTTGCCATGGTTGTTAAGTGACTCACTGCAGTTGTTAAATGAATCAGGTGGTCATTGAGAGTTTCTTAAGGCTGTTGATGTCCCTTATCCTTGCCAATTAAGAGAAGAAAGGAATTTTGAAAGCTCAGTAGCTTTATATTGAGCTACTAAGCTACTAAGCCTTACATCACAGTGCTTTACAGCCCTTTCTAAGTGGTTTACAGAGTCAACAATCTGGGTCCTCATTTTACCGACTTTGGAAGAATGGAGGACTGTGTCAACCTTGAGCTGGTGAGATTCGAACTGCTAAACTGATGGCAGCTAGCGGTCAGCAGAAGTAGCCTGCAATACTGCATTCTCACCATTGCGCCACCATGGCTCAAATCACTCAGCCCAGCCCACATCACAGGTCTGTTGTTGTGGGGCAAACAGGAGGAGGAAAGTGTGTTGGATATTCTCATCATCTTGAGTTATTTGTAAGAATAATAAAGGTGGGATACAGATTAAATAAATAAACGTTAGGGTAATCCAGACAATGACCAACTGCAGTAAGGGTTAACACCTTAGGCCTCACATTCCCAAATGATACTATATGCCCTAGAATAAAGTTAACATGGATAAAAAGCACAAACTCTGTCTAAACCATGTAACAAAGAAAGCAAAAATAGTGGTCTTGCATCGTATAATTGTGAAGTGTCATTCACAATTATACAAAGACAGGTCAAATGTAGCCAGCAGCTATTACATGTCGTCTTCCTCTGAACTACATACTCTATTTTGGGTCCTTTTTGATTTCTCCTTGTAAAAAAATATCTAATTTATAGCTTCAGACATGAAGAGTAGCAATAATTTCAACAAATTGGATGGACCACAATGGAGGAACCATTCTAGATGGAATCTAGGAATTTCAACACAATTAATTAGGATCTTTGAAGAGATATAGCTCTTTTCCATCACATCCAACTACAGTCATATTGCGTGCAGTTTACCACATTGTCTTGTTCTAACAATCTTTTCCCATTCTTTTTTTTTCCTTCTGGCTGACAGTTTGATGACAGAATGATACAATTTAAGAACAAGATGACTACTCTTCCTAAGATTTGTTCCTCCTTTGAGATTGTCTGTTTTTTTAATGGTAGTAGAAAGCCCTAGGATGTTATCATTTTTATGTTTGTGTTGGGGTCTGGCTATAAATCTCCAAAATATTTTCTTTCCAGGCTGTGAGGCTCAAATTTGGCAGAAATCTTGCAAATAACCAACACTGAGTGGTTAAATGGGGATCTCCCTCTCTTTTTTTTGGCAGACTAAATTGAAACTGCATTAAATGCTTGCTTGCTTGCTTGCTTTCTGTCAGCAACAGGATGTTGTTCCCTCTTATTATTCCCATCTCTTTGCTCCTTTTTCCTGCTTTTTGACATTTCAAAAGATTCTTTGCCCTGTATTTCACAGCCTTGAAGGTGAACAATTGTTGATGGTTGAAATAACTGACACATCTGACCTCAGGACCTCAGGCTCTCATTTTTCCCCCCTCATAGTTTACTACTATAGCTGAAATGTAGGTGATATTGCAAATGTATTTATTCACAGTGCCAAAGAGAAGCTCAGCTTTGACATGAGGATGTGCAAATGTTGATGGAGAAAAAGGAGAAAGATAAGACAAGGTTCAACTGTATTCTTCATGAGTAGTACTTGAAGCTCTGCAGTAACAAACTATCTTGAATACTTCACAGTCTCTTCACTGAAGAACAATATGATTGGGTGGAAACAACAGAAAAATAATAATAAAGTACAATGTTTTCCTCTAAATTTTGAAGGATAGCTCAAATAGTACACTATTGCAGATTACCACATAATTGGCACTTTCCAAAACAGTAAGCAAGCAAAAGTAAATTTAGTCTAATTAAGTAGATTTAATTCTTTTCTAAATTAAGATTTGACCTATGTAAATGTAGTTGGTTTATCATTTAAAATCTGCATAAAATGCATATATCAGACAATATTCAGCACTCTGCATGTTTTTTTAACACATAAATAGAAAAAAATGACAAATTTATTTTAACTAGTAGATTTTATCTTTGTATAATGAAATCTCAGATATATGCAGATTCTTCTATGTTATACTATTTTAATAGTTACCTTATTTGTTATTTGGGATTGAAATCCTGTGAAATTTGGTTTGGGCATGTTTGGATAAAGACATTTTAGTGGAAAAGACTTAAAATAGAAGAGCTTTAAAAACAGATAAGGAATAATTCAATTTCATGTGTGTTTTCAGACATGTAAAAAAAATCTATTGCCAAAGTCATTTCCAATTATTTTCCTTAGAAAATGAATTAAGGTATGATTATCTAGGGAAAACCTGAGTGTTCTCCTGCTAATTAATTTTGAAACATTATTAATGTTGATAACCAGAGCTCATTATATCCAGTTGCAGGCAGGAATTTGCTGATTGCAGATTGTTAAAATTTCCAGATTATCGAGCAAAACAAAAGACATAAATTTACTTACTGTTAATTAGCACCCATGAATCATGATTGCTTCGCCATGCTTTTAAAACTTCATCATAGAGTTAAATATGAAAATCTTAAGAAAAAACGAATGCCTTATAAATCATAATTATTATCTAAGTGAATAACTGCAGTGGTTGATATTAAATACATAATATTAAATGCCAAATATTCTGTTGCAAAGCTAACAGGAGTAGCTAAAATTCCAGATCTAGCCATAAGAAAGCAGTACCAGCTATGGCAGAATGTAATGGCACCAAAACACATATATGCACACTCATGTAAGAAATGTGGCTCAGATGCCTGGTCCAGCACTTGCTTCCCACAACCCCATTTCTCCTTATCTCATGGGGAGAGACAACACAGCTTGTCTCTGGTCAGGTATCCAAACTATAATTCAGCCCTGTTTCTATTGGCTAAGAATTTTTCCTCTGACCCAGGTTCCATCCAGCCTCCAAGAGGATTAAATCAAGCATTAAAATAAAGTATGGTTTATTGTGGCATCTGCCCTATAGAATAACAGTCATTCTGAGATTCATGTGGCCTCTCCCTGTCTTTATTTAAACCAGTCTTAAAACCTGGTTCTTCCCCTAAGTACTATTGGTCTAGAGTAGACCAGGGGTTGGACCTCTTGTGGGATTTATTAGATTCTGTTTTTTTCACCAAATATTGCCTGTCCACTCTTTTAGTTTACTGTATATATGTTATTCTTTCATTTTGGTTTTATTCTCTGACTAGTTTAGACTCCTGGTGGAATTGGTGGTATTAGATACCCAGGTCTATATGCAGAAGTTCCAATTATTGGTTTATTGCTATAGCTTATACATTATATAGGAATCTTCCAGACTACTGTTTAACAGGCACCTGGACAACGGTAGAGAAAGGTAAATGACACTCAAAAGGGGTTGGACTCAGGGTTTTGTGGCTATGTAATGATTCTAAACTAATGCCTCTTTTAACTCCTTCCTCTGGCTCTGCCAGTGCTTGTCTAGAGTTAGCATCTAAATCTAATTAACAAAGGAACGAAGAATGCCAATTAGGTGGAAGTAAGATTCTGTAAAGATCCTCAGTCATCATCCATGGTTGGCCCAAAGGTGCTTTTTTCAGGAGGCAACTGGACTTTCTTGTTTTTACTTTTGAAGACATTTCACTTCTCATCCAAGAAGCTTCTTCAACTCTGAGAGGAGTTGGGGAATGGAAGGATTTATATCCCTTGCAGACAGCTGGACTTTTAGAAGGTCATTGAAACACTTGGATGTTTATCTGTGTCCTCAGAGTCACCTGAGTAGTGTTCCTGATTCCTGTAGTCTTCCATTTTTCTCTGGAAATCCATTCCTATTCCCACGCCATTCAAAAGAAAAAACAAGAAAGTCCAGTTGCCTCCTGAAAAAAGCACCTTTGGGACAACCATGACCTGGATGACTGAGGATCTTTATAGACTTTTAGTTATACAATTTGGGATGAATGCTCTTTGAATGGTGTCACTATCCTGTCAGAGCTGAAGAAGCTTCTTGGATGAAAAGCAAAACATCTTTAGAAGAAAAAACAAGAAAGTCCAGTTGCCTCCTGAAAAAGCACCTTTGGGACATGGAAGTAAGATCTATCTGATTGGCTCTTTTCCATTGGAATCTATGGGCTTTGGTCTTCTTCACTCAATACTTGCAGTAATGGATCATCTACCTTTCACTTTTCATATCTCACCTTCTTGTCATAGATTTTCTCTGCATTCAGTATGTGGGTGACCATTATGACAACTAACAATTGTCATAATTGTTATAACCTGAGGAATTATGATATTCTACTAGGACTATTTCTTGGTCTTTAAAAGACATTTGTTTTTTATAGCTTCACTGTACACCTCTATAATAATGTAATGGTTTTAGGTGAATAGAAATGGTGTAATTATTTTTAAGCAACACAGTGTTTTTCTATTATCTTTTCTCATTTGATTCTAATTCTGAATGGCAAAATTTAATGTTACCTCTGCAGGTGGTAAGAGTAAATGTTGAGACTGTCTGGCTTGCAATAAAGTAATAACGCAAGTTTGCAATATTTTCTTTCTGACTTAGTGGAGATTAAATCTGACAGGAAAAGCTCTGCTTGACATTTTAATTTTTAGATTATTGACAACAGATGTTCAAATCATGTTTATATATATAAAAGCAAATGCCATTAGTGCATAAGACTAAAAATGATTATCTGACCCAATTGTATGCCTTTTAAGACTACCTCTATTATTTCAGAGTTGTTTACATTTTTTATTAGGAGATAGGTCGTAAGTGTGAAAAATGGTCAGAAGTACTATTTTCAGTGCTGTAGTAACTTTGAATGGTCACTAAATGAACTGTTGTAAGTTAAGGACTACCTGTAATATATGTGTGTGTGTATGTGTGTGTGTGTGTGTGTTCCACTTTTCATCACAATATAGTGTAACTGAAAGAATTATAGACTGCTAATAACAGGTTCCTGAATGCAACTAGAAGCTTAAATATACTCTGGTTTCTACATAATGATGATGGCAGAGGTAGGTTCTGGATCTTGTTACTGCCGGTTTGCTCAGGGACATGCTGGGGCTCTGCGCATGCAGTACTTAAAAAAAGCTTTTGTATATGCACATAAGCAAAAAACAAGACGGTGCTGCCTATGGCGCCGCCAAAAGAACCAGCTCGGGGTGCGGCAGGCCCAGGTCGCTAACAGTTTCAGCGAACCAGGCCACCAAGTTACTAACGGTTCCTGTAAAACAAATGGTTTCCTCCCAGAAATAATATTTTAACAAACTGTGAGTGGTTTGACATTGGTTTGTGCCATAGTAAATTATATATTTGCATTTCATTCCTTTTTCTACATGAATGAAGTACAGATGTACTCATTGTAGTGGAATTGAATACAATATATATTCTGCATTTAATTCTTTTAAGAAGATAAGCAAATGAGTAATTATTCCTATATGAAAGTACTCCGATTTAAGTTCTTGTTCTCTCTCTCTCTCTCTCTCATTTGAATATTTTCTTTGTGAATAAATTGTAATAACAGCAGAAAGGGTCCTATAGTTCCGATATACTGAATGTATTCCATTTGCTAGATAGAACCATTCAGTATGCTGGCTTTTTCTAAATGTCTTGAGCTTGCATATTCCTTCTGTTCCCACGTATGAAGAGTAGGTAATGCTCCAATCTAGCAACTTTCAATATGACTTTCCACATAATAGTTGCAAAAATATTGTTGGAATGTGAATAATTTTATTGCTCACACTGCAATTTCAAAGCTCAAGGTCCTTCATAAGAAAGCTTTCCCTTCCCCAATCTAATTGACTGAACTTAAGTATACTTTCATATCTCGTAGCCGTGCTTAATGCAGTTTTATTTTTCCATTTTAGTACCACATAGTATGTACATCTACTGTAAGTCTACTAAACCAAGTTCCCAATTTTCAGTTTTCTAAAACCAATTCAGACATTTCTATAGGTATTTCTAGATGAGAAGCCTTTTATATTTCAGTTTAGAATGTACCCAAAATCTGATTTTTAAAATTATTTTCAAGTCATGCTTTGATAGAAGCCTACTGATTTATGCTTGGTCTTTGTAACTAATAACTGAGTTTAGATAATTTTCCATGCAAGACAAATCTGTGCCAAAATGCATAACCCTCCCACTCTTCACAAAATTTTGTGATAATAAATTCTTCATTTTTCTTGACATGCTTATTTCAAATCTCACCCTCAGAATGCCTAATAGCAAGATACCAGGAATTTTGGGTTTTTTTCTCCTCTAATCATGACAACCCATTATTATGGTCATAGCAGAGAAACTAGGGGTAAGAATCACCTAATAATCCATTTTACTAAGTGCACAACCTAATGAAAATATGCTGAGCACACCCAGTAGTGATCTAAGCATTGTTCACATTATTGCAATAGTTTTATCCAGCTACACTACAGGGATAATTGGCACAAGGATGTATCATGACTCAGTGGGAAGCCCCAGGAACAAAATGTTATGATCAGCACAGGACTTCTTATCAAAACGGCCTTTTGTTTTTTTATCTCAAGGGTCACTTTTCTTGAATAAGTCATCAAAACAACGTCATCCATACAAGGAGGTGATGGTGTGTAATAATGTTGATTGACTAAGAAAAAGAAAATTGCAATATATTGGAAAAGGTGGGATTATTGAACAAAGAATGGGAATAGAAGTTAGAAAGGGAAGAATAAATGAAAAAGAATAAAAATATGATTCCTCTACACATTGTAGTTTATAAATAAGAAGTTAGGGCAGCCAAGAAAAGTCATTGAATAAGACAGTGGTATGGAAGTACACAATTGTACATAATACTATAAAAAATAGCAAACTGGTATTGTTTCATGGTTTATTTTTATGGTCTGTTTTTAGTGTATGTCACACAAAATCTTATTTGTGAGATAGGGTTATATAAATGTGATGGATGAATGAATGAATGAATGAATGAACAGAAAAGCAATATAAAAGAAATTGGGGGAAAAATTATTGGTAGGATCCTTTCCCCTCCAAAAATACCAGTGCTTCTCAAGGCAACATGTTCCTAAGAGGTCTCAGTTGCTTTGTTCTGAAAACTGTGATGATGATTCTTACTCAGCCCATGTCTCAGTAATCACAGCACTTCAATGTCTTTGTCTGAGCTCAGAAACAAGAACTTAGCACTTGGATGGGCGACTGATACTGTTGACTTTTTCACAGAGACATCAAAGTCATCTTAGAACAAAAGAAAATTTCCTTATAGTGAAATCTATAGTTTCCCCAGTAATAATGTATGGCTGTGAGAACTGGACCATAAGGAAGGTTCAACACTGAAAAATTGGTGCTTTTGAAATGTGGTGCTGGAGAAAATTCCTGAGAGTCCCTTGGACTGCAAGTAGATCAAATCACTCAATCCTAAAGGAAATCAAGTCTGATGGTTCTTTGGAAGGACAGATACGGAAGCTGAAGCTCAAATACTTTGTCCGTCTAATGAAGAGAAAGGACTCATCAGAAAAGACTTTGATTGAGAAAGATTAAAAGCAAACGGAGAAGGGGGTCAGCAGAGGATAAGACTGTTAAATAGTTTCATTGATATAATGAGCATTACCGTAATTTGGGAAAACTCAGGGAGATAATGGAGGACAGCGGAACCTGGCATTCTATTGTCCATGGGGTCATGAAGAGATGGACATGTCTTAGTGACTGAAGATTAACAATATAAATTACTAAGAAAATTACAAGTGCACATTCTTGAAGATATATTTATGAAGACACCAGGAGTCAAGTTCAACACATATGAGGAAGATTTTTTAAATTCATTTCCATTTTTATTTTGTATCCTTATTAATAAATTAATTTAATAAGTTTTCTTAGTCTTTGTCTATTAGTCTATTGTGCATTTATTCATTGGATTTCCAGCTTTTGGAATTCACGCTTAAATGCAGGCAACAAATATATACGAATGTGTCAATCTGCAGTTTAAAAATGTGGCAAACGCATAGAGTTTATTGATCTTAGAGAGAAGTAATTTATTTTTATTTATTTTATAATATTTATAGCCTGCCCCAGTCCTATGGATTTTATACTTTACTATTTCATGTTTCTATTTAACAGATAGCATAATGTTTAAGAAAGTAACGTCATTGCCTAGGCAAGATTTTCTAAATGTATCCTTTAAATGAATCAGCAAATCATTAAAAATACTCAGTAATTAATATAACAAAACTTTACTTACTAGTAAGAGATAATTACTGAACTCAGCAGGATTTCTGAATATATATATGTGCATAGATTACATTGTGAAACAATTGAATTAATGCCTAGGATTGTTTCCCAGTTATAGAAGATCCAGCACTGTAAAAAATTATATCCTGCTGTGTCATTTATTTTCCACACTATATGCAAATTCTGATTAGTGACTGATAGCTTAGTAATTCTGTAAATGAAATGTTTTATTTAGGGAAATCTTTATGCACAGTTTATAGCTGGTAGAATAAATAAAATGGGAATGGAATGTTCACAGGAAGTAGCTAGATGTCATTTTCAACATGTCATCTCTTAACAAAGGGTTTCATTATGTGCAAAATAAGGTTCCATGTTTTCAAAAGAACTCCAATAACGGCTAATAAAATTCATTGACTGTATAAAAAAGATCCGAGTCTCAGAAGAAAGATGGTTTTGTGATTAAATTTGTATCAGAATATTATCTTCGCAACAACTGGGCAGAATAAAAGGAATGCCAATAAAGGTTTCTTGTTCCATTGGCAATTTTCTGTAATATGTACAACAGTTCCAAGTCTTTAAAGATTTTATATAAAACCACTGAAACTTATTTTAATTGCAATGGATTATGGAAGTTACTATGTTTTGAATTACACGCAATCAACTTAATACAGGCAAATCCTCCCTTGTTTCAGTGTGTTTACCATACAAAGTAATAAAGATAAGATAAAAATAAAATAACCAATCAACCAATCTTAGGAGTAGAAAAAAAGAGGCCCAATTTCCCCATTGTAAAATTTTATATAATGTGTGCAAACAGTAGCTTCCTTGCTCTATTGTGCTTGTGACATCACTAAAGAGTAACTGTACAGTATGATTGGCTTCTACCCAAAGGTGCTTTTTCAAGAGGAACCTGGATTTTCTGGTTTTTCTTTGAAGATGTTTCACTTCTCATCCAAGAAGTTTCTTCAGCTCTGGCTGCATGGTGGGGAATGGAAGGATTTATACTCCTTGCAGACAGCTGGTCATTTGCTTTCTTTTACAGAGTTCTTGAGGCCACCTGGATGTTTATCTGTGTCATCAGGGTCACTCGAGTAATACAAATGGGTGTGGAGCCTTCTTGGAACTGTTGAAAAGACTGTGTTGTAGACTGGAAATAGATGATGTTGTATCCTCCCTTCTGTTGAGAGAGGGCTATTCAGTTTTGACATCGATGGCTTCTTTTACCCCTCATTCAAACCAGTGGTCTTCTCTGTCCAAAATGTGGACTTTGCTGTCTTCAAAAGAGTGCCCTTTGTCTTTTAAATGCAGATGGAAAGCTCTCT
>JANHFT010005012.1:213987-226862 GCA_032467955.1 Pseudoxenodon macrops
ACATTGCTCCTAGCAGCACCGAACTGAAAGCACCTGAAGATGACGAATGAGATTTTGTCGAAACGTCGCCAAGATACTTTCAATCTTACACAGGAAAAGACCCGAATACGCCAAGACTTGCATATATATGTGTGTATGTATATATGTATATGTAATTCTGAAATGGTCTAAAACTGAAATAAATTTAGAATAAAATGATCTTTAAAAGAATTGTGCATGAGTAATCAATCTTTGAAGATCAAGCATCTTTAGGGTTGAGATGGTTTGATACGTGACAAATGACATTTGGGATGAACAAGAAGCTTGGAGTTAATATAGGATTAGAGGAGAACGGAATGAATAGAAGCTTTCAGAAATTATTGTTATTTTGGACTTCCAGTTGACATTGTGGTGCTATTGAATGCGAGGAGTGGGGCTTCATGAACTCACACTGAATCCCTTTGTTGGAGGGCCCCATAAGGGGCTAAAGTCATTCTGTAGGGCTGACAAAAAGTGGAGGGGTGCCTTGCAGGTTATGGAGAGTGGCGGCTCTCCTGCTTGATCCAGGGCTAATTCCCTTTCATCTAATGATGAAGAGGAGAGGCAGCCATTATGGCTGCCGTGAAGCTGGGGCATCCTAAGAAACAAAGAATGTGCTGGATCGGTGTGGATGAATAGTGACTGGAACTGGATGAGGTTATTCTTTTTTTTTAACCTAAAACCTACCCTAAAAGTATAAATTCTGCAAAAGGGACTCTTTGAAAAGTTTGTTTAAGTGCAAAACAATTACAGAAAGAAAAATCACTGACCCAAAAGATAAGATTCTAAGAGGAAAGCACAAACCTTTAAAAACATAGAAAGATTAGATTTCTAATTTTCATTGGCAATAAGGCCAATGAATGCTGGAATTACTTTTCTGAATTTTGATTATTTGTTGAATAAATACCAACGGAACCTGTCAGATTTAGTGCAGTGTTGAATGTTAAGCTGATGGCACCACCTACTGCTGAAGGGAATAGACATTATACTCTTACAACCTTGGGAAAAATACTGATAAGACAGAGGAGAAAGTGGAAATAAAAAGACATCTAAAAAAAAGTGACTTTCAAATACAAGGAGTTATGACTGAACTCATAGAATGGACTTAAGGAGACATTTGGAAATCTTCCTGAATTACCTAAATAGAACTAATTAACTAACTGTGGGACATAAAGAATTATAATTACTGTATTCCCTGTGGAGCTTCCAGATTGATTTTCTGAGGTCAAAGATAATTGAGACTCTGGGGCAGTGATAGACCATTGATAGACTACTGAACAATATTTGGATTAAAAGAAGATCAAAAGAAGACAAGATGTTTCAATAGGGGTAAATAAGTGATTGGCAAAAGGAAATGGTGTCAATGTTCCACAGCATTTATGACATTATGATAAGGAATCACAGAGAGGTAAAGGATCTAATTAATAGCTACGGGAAGTTCAACAAGGGATAATGAACAATGATCAAAAAGCCCAGGAAATAAAGGAGATAATAGAAAGACCAGGGGAAAAGATAGAACAAACAAATCAACAAATAAAACAAGAAGATAAGAAGGAGAAGGCAACACTTTTGAAATAATTCAGGGAAAATTCATACTAAGATATTATTGAAAAGAAGATAGAGACTTGGGCAGACCCTCTGGAGGCTTGGCAGCAAAAGATAGTAGAGATGGAAGAAATACTTAGGTTAAACAGGAAAGATGTAGATAGAGATAATGACCCAAGGGAGGAGTTTGGGAGGCAAGTCAAAAAACAAATAAGAATTGAAATATTAAAATGGGCAAGGGATGATCGATAGAGAAAATGTTTTTTAACAGAAGGTTGGCTTTAGTAGGAACTAGAAAAGAGGCATAAACAAGAAATAGATGAAATATTATACATACAGTATTTCTATATAATATACTAAAGGTAATAGCTAGATGTAAAGATTAGATGTTGAAAGATGATGATACTATACATGTTTTAATGATATTGTTATTGTAATTAGAATGGTGGACTAAATGCTAAACAACTAAATAATGAAGGCCTATATTTTAACACAAATATGTATAACAATATTACAATTACATAAGTATGGTTTATGTAACAAATATTATTAATACTACCATTGCTGCTTGTATCCAAATGAATGATACCCAGATACCTCACTGTTCATGTATTGATATTAATGTATATTAAAAAAAACTTTAAAAAAAAGAAATTATTTTGCTGTTAACTATCATAATGTTAAATAAAGGTCATTCTAAATTTGCTTGAAAATTACCAAACTGTAATTTCAAGGATTTATGCCCATTATTCAAAGAGTTAATATTGTATGAGACAAATAAGAGTGATTTGATATTTTTTACACAATGATTCACCCAAACTGTTTTTCTAAATTATAGTTACATGAAATGCACAAGAATGATATTGCAATAATAGAATTTAACTAGTTATTTAATTATGTTAATTGCATAATTTAAATACTGTTCAGCATGAAATCCTTATTCTAATTAAGAATGTAACTGTACCTTATTTCCTACCAAAATTTCATTTTCTACTATCCCCCGAAACTAATCTACAAAATCACAAGGCTATGACACTCAGCAATACGAAGCAAAGCTGTTTAAAGTGTCAATAGCTAAAATAACTAAAGTTAATGCAGCGTATCTGAAATAGCTTATAATCATGCTTACACATTTGACATTATTTTGAAATAATTTAATTAAATGGATTTCAGTATCAGCTCTAGCTATTTGCATTCATTTTTATTTGCAGACAAAACAATACAAACAAACAAAACAACTTTTGTAATATTGCAGGGATGATGTTTGTTGGGAAAAAAGTAGAAAATATGATTTTATGTCTGGAATCTAAGCATAGCTACTTACGTTCACTTGAACATCCTTTCCCACAATGATGTCTTCTAGATATGCTTGTAATGCAGCTTGTTGCCCAGGGCATCTATAACAAATTGCACTGATGCCAAAACGACTACAAGCAAGTAGTGATTTCATCACACAAAGGCAGTGATGAAATTATTGTGTAGATGCTGAAACTAAGATTTATTGACCACATTTCTAAGACATTTTTATCTTGAACATCCCATTTTAATTATTTGTTCACTTATTTAACTAGGCATATATGATAAACTATGTGTGACTTAAAAACCTCCGAAGAGTAGCTTACTGACTTCCAATAATATCGTAAGGCTGGAAATATTTTATGTTTGTCTTTTTCCTGTAACAAGAAAGAGAACCAGGAAGAAACATTCAAGTTATCGTGTGGTGATATATATGTGTGAACTTAACTAGAGTTCAAACTTTTTTTTAATTAAATTTCATTTAGTTTTTTCTCTCTCTTTATATTAGGTTTCTATAAGATTTAACCAGGCTATGGGCCAGCAAAATGATTATAATGGTCTCACAGCAAAATAGTGGGTGTTGCATTTCCAATAAGTCTATAACCCTAAGGGATGAATTACAGGAAAGATAATTGAACTTTGACATGGTATTTCCTAGGGATAGTCTGAGAAAGATCATCTACTCCTATTGGTAAAGAAATAGTTGACTCTGGCATGTTATGGTACTGTTTGATATGTAAATAGTAGCTGGTGGGAACTTTCCATGGACATGCAAAGGATAAAGGCACCCATTTATCAAGGCCTTGGACCATCTACTACTGGTATGTTCTCTACTTGTTGCACTTGCATCTCTGGATCATAAATTAATTATTCATAAAATCTTTATGATACCTTTAAAATCCTCCCCTTTAATTATACAATCTTTATTTCTTTCAGCCCTCGGGGTTTCCGGATTCTTTGGCTGGGATCCCAGTGATCACTGCATTTTGCATACTAATAACGTAAATGTGTTGCAAAAAAAATCAAAGGCATTTGGTCCTTTTTAAAAGTGGGCATTTCTTCCCATCACAATCATACCTTGTTTTGCAGGTTCCAGAAATGATAGTGATTTGATTATTAGATAGATATCTCCTTATCCGGAATATTTGTTTAACTCATATAGTTTTCTTGTTAAATAAGGATGAGAAAACGTATAATTTATAGATCTGTTATATAAGGAGAGGAAAATTTATCAGTTTTTTTTAAAATTTCATTTCAGCATCCAGCCAGGGTGGATTTTTTTATGTTCAACAGTTAGAATTATTTGACATTTGGGTCACTTTTTTTGTACACAATTTGTTTTCTTTTTTTCTTTTTTGCTGTTAGTGTTAGATGTTTTTCTGTTCTTTTCCATTTTCCATTTTATTCTTCTTGATAATACATAATAAATATAAATAACAGAAATTATGGTGAACCATAAATTGTCTGCATCATTCTTGTCCTGGGCCCAGCAAACTGTAACACAGAATAGGAACTTTGTCCAGTTGAGAAGAATGCTAGTATTTGAAGTTACAACTGTCAGCCCTGAAGGACGTCTTTTGTTTTGGATCTTGAGGGCTGCCACACTTAGTCTGTGGAAAACTGGGAGGGGAGTTTGCATAGAGTTGGTAGAAGTATTTAGCCATAACAGCATTCTTTTCTCTTAGAGTCAAGAACATTTAGTCTGCACCTGGAGTGGCATGACTGGGAGGCATCTCCAGTTGGGACCATGGATTGATTGGACCATGTGATGGACATGTGGGTGCAGGGGAAGGGAGTTCGACTTTCCTTTGGGTGGGGAAAACCTGGGAGCTTTCAGATTCGGGTTTTCCCAGATGTGTCAATATGACATCTCTAATAAAATGGAGCTTTGAGGAACTACTGGCCTTGGAGTCTTCATTGGTTGGGAGTGTTACTTGGAACCCTGACAAAACACCAAAAGACTGCCAGGCACAGGAGCAAGCAACTAAATTAAGACATACCTCCATCTGGCAAGATTAAGAAAGAAAATTCTATTCAAGGTATGTATGGTTAATGATAGGAGCTGCTAATATATAGGGAACAATCTGGTTTCCCTCCACCGTTGCCCTTGAATTTCTATTTGTAAAGCTCTTGCTTAGAATTTGATTTGATTTCTCTTTGGACTTCTTTCACTTTTGCCCATACCTTTGGTTGTGTCTTTTGGTGCATCTGCTTATTCCTGTGTGAAAGTTGGACTGGATTTACAATTTCCCAAACCGGCCTGACAGTTTAAATATAATTTAACTAGATAAGAACTGTTCACGAGTGCAGACAATATGTTTGGCCATTAAAACAACCTAGGATAGGTATAGGTCATGAAAAAAAAAGATAAGGAAGTTTTCTTTTCCAAATAAACCCCCAACTGGAAAAAAATACCTTTTATAATAAAAAGTGATGTTAGCTATGCATTCATCAAACCTGTACAGATTCTCACATACATAAGTTTTATGTCCCCCCCCCCACATTTCTTCCTGAACAGCTTCCAAACATGGAATTTTTGGAATTATTTTTACTAATACAGTATGTTATAGAACTGTGATGGTGAACCTATGGCACGCATGCCACAGGTGACACGCAGAACCATATCTGCCAGCATGGGAGCCATTGCCGTAGATCAGATCCAGAGTGCATGTGCGTGCTGACCAGATGATTTTTGGCTGGCCATGCCACCTTCCCCTCCCAGGAGTCTCCACACCGTCCGTTTTGAGGAAAGTAAAGGGCTCACATGAAGGCTCTGAAAGGGCGTTTTTGGCCTCTGGAGGGCACTGGAGGACCCCAGAGGCCGTTTTCACCCTCCACAGCAGCGTCCAGGAAACCCTCTGGAGACTGGGGAAGACAAAAAACTGGCCTTCCGGGTGCACCAGAAGTTCAGAAATGGATCAGTTCTGGCTTCTGGAGCACCTCTGAGGGAGCTCTATTTTTTCCATCCCCAGCCTCCAGGAAAGCCTCTCTAGGATTGGGAGGATGAAAAACAGGCCTTCCAGATCCACAGGAAGTTCAGAAATAGATTGTTTCTGGCTTCTGGAGGACGTCTGGGTGGGCATGGAGGCCAGATATGCGTGCATGCATGGGGGTTGCGCACACATGCATGGGGAGTCACGCACACATGTACGGGTATCACGTGTGCATGCACAGGTGAGCAGGGTGTGGGGGGCATTGAAACATGGGTGTTGGCACTTGCATGTGTGCTTTTGGCCTCCGAGGTAAAAACATTTCACCGTAACTGTCATAAAACATTCAATTTCTTGGTAGTAATTGAATGCATGCTTTATAACTGTTACTTGGGCAGGAGCTGGAGCAAGTAATGGAAGCTCACCCGCTCTTGTGGCACTAGGGTCTTGAACCCGGCTGTCTTTAACCACTTAACTTTTAAAAGACTTCTTAATTAATTTAATTTTTAAAATATTTTTTTTAATTAGCACAGGCAGTCATCAAGGTGGGGGGAGCTTGGATGCTTCTCTCAGGATGCAGTTGGCTTGCTTCATGCATTTCCTTCTTACCTAAACTGCGGTGCTCTCACAACCATGTGCCGGCTGCTTATGAACCAAACCTACAAAGTCTCATCCCATAAGACAAAGGGAAAATAGGGCTATTATATTTCAAATGAAAATAACCTAAATGGTCATTAGATGGCAATGAGAAATTGACTACTGTCATTTTGTGAGGCCATGTAGGGCTCCATCCATATTTTTGCACCTTTATAAAGATGCAGAGGGTGGAGGAAGATGGAGGGCAAATGTTTAAAAGCTTGGACAATATAGTCTAGTTTTGACATGCTTAAAGAGTTACATGCTATTTTTCTTTCTTTTCACAAACTTTTTGTTTCATTAAGGACAGAAAACTCATATAGAGACAAACTTCTGAACCCAAGAAAACTCTTGAGTCAACATTTCTGTAGACATTGCTGCTAAATCATAGAAATATTTAACCTTTCTGCCATGAAAGTATGCCTGAAAATTGAATTTTGACTATTAGAGCAGTATTTTCTATAGCATGCTTTTTCTTTCAGTTCAATCTAACAGCTGACTTATGTCTGCACAGAGGTTCTACATAATATGTCAGCATATTTCAGAAATTAAGAACCATAGATAATCCAAAACAAATTGTTGTCAGACAGCACAGTTTTTCATATCACACTGATTGCAATCACTGTTTCAGTCTCCTTTCAAATTCGTCACTTACAGCTAAGCTTGTCAACATGACACACTACAATTTATTTTATTTATTTACTTAAAACATGTATATAGCTGCCCACATTTCAGCCAACTCTGGGCAGCTCCCAATCAAAGATTAAAAGACATATAAAATCATTTAAAAAAAATATAAAACAACCCATTAAAACATAAAACAGCAAAAACCTGGTACCAATCCATGCTAATGTGCAATCATCTAATTTTCTCCAACACTTGATGGAACAGCCAGGTTTTTAAATCCTTATGGAAGGCTAAAATGGTTGAAGCTTTCTGAACTTCAGAAGCCGAGATGTTCCATAGGACATGGATTCTCATGGAAAAGGCATGCTTCCTAGGCCTCATTTAGATGGCACAATTTACATTTTCTTAGTGAGATAAAATGGCCTTAATAACAACAACATAACAGCCACATTCTTGTAAAACCGTATTCATGCAATCATGAGCATCAGTTCCGTCCACTCTGTTTTTAACTCTTCCTTATTGAGTGGAAAGATTGAAGAGAGACTTTATTAGTTTTAAGTAAGTATATTGAAAGTTTTTTTCCCCACTGAGATCCTCTTCTCGGTGAGTGTCTGTGATCTGTTGCCCTTCCATATACATTTTCTTGATCTGTGTAATAGAATTTAAGTAACTCTAGAAAGTAGTCCTACAATGACTAAGCATATTTTTGTTCCCAAAATCTTTTATCACGATGTCATTCATGACCATTGTGTAAAATGTAGATTACTAAAAATAATTATATCATCCATATAATTACAATTATTACTTAGCAGAAAATACTAAGGAGGATCTAATGTATTATCTAGCCCATGAAGGGAAAAAACAATTCAGCTTTATATATAATGCTTTGGCTCCTTATCAGCTAGCTATGAAATACTCCCCAACTATGATCATATGATAATTTAATCTTCCAAAGGAATACCAGTCTTTTTGCTAAAATTAAGCTCATCACTGTTACAATGATTAAACTAGCTCTCCACTCTTTCCAAATCTATTCTGCTTTCCTTTGGCAGACTGTTCACAAGTAATTATTATCTGGGCTCTGAAACTGTATCTGCAGAGTGAGATACTATGATTACATTTTGTGTGGTTTTAGTTCACATTGCCCATTCTGCTTCCATTGAGGATCCATTTCTTTTGTGTTATCTTCTCTTTCCTATGCTCACAGACTATTGGGCTGTTTTATCCTTGTGTCCACATGTAGTATGTTATTTTGGAATAAATGTGCCATTCCTTAGGATGTGTGGAACAGTTTAGTTTTATGCTATCAGGGCACAAGCTGACACCTTGAAATAAGGCATTTGTAACTAAAAATGAAACTAGAAATAAAATTGAGCATGACAGAAAAAGGAAACATGTCAGTAGAGAAAAGGAAGTCTGTTCATGGGTTTCCTAAGTTGCCCGCTAAAATCCCTCATTATGAGACATTTATCTATACATATCTGTATTGTAGAGCTGAAAGTTCAATTCCACATCATGGAATAGCTTTTATTAGCATGAATTGAAGAAGAGAATACAAGGAGGGAAAGTTGCTGTCTTCACTATCAATGAGATCCCTTCTGTCTTAGAATGTCTGCTAGATTATGTAAATAACTCCAAGGCGCATAATATTCCAGTGTGTATATTATTGTGTATTTATTTATTTTAATGTAGTTATAACCCTTCTGAGTGGCTTACAACAGACTTAGATCCCCAGATAGAAGCCTAAGCATTTAAACTATAACATAAAACACTGTCATTAAACTACATTAACTATAAAAAAACAAAACATAACAAAGTACCCTGGGGTAACATTTTTTCTAAACAGCACATAAGTTGAAAATCAACATATTCAGGAAGATGTATTGGGAAATACCGGTAGTTTCCCATGCCAGGAATACTGAAAGTTTCAATAATCAACAACTTGTAGCACAGAGTATGGGAAATATAAAGGAAGATTTCCAGTGACAAATGCCAGGATAAGAAGACTATTAATTTTAAATTCAGAAAGGTATAATATTGGAGCACTTTTCTCATCTACCAGAATGCAGTCAACTGTTCAAAGCGGTTTGAGACCTGAAGTACAATAAAAGTTCCTTTCTAGCCCTGCTGTGTCAAATTTCTAGGAGGCTTCTGCCAAATTGTAGTCAAGCTAAGCGGAGCCTGACACATGGATTAAAATTTAAATTGCCTTTGTTTGGCATGCCAGGACAGTGTCATCACTGCCAAGTATGCACCCCAGAGAAAGACATTGCAGAACCAGGCTACCATTGAAAAAGGCCCATTCCCATTTAACCACACTTCACATCTCAGCTGTTGGAAAATAGTGATGTGTATGTGTATGTGTATGAATATCATCAGAAAACATGAAAAAAATGACAATTTAATGGCAAAATGGGACAAAAAGCAGGGAGAGAAAGGCATAAACAGTGGGCAAGAGATAAAAGGACAGAAAGTTGAATAACGATCTAGATCTACCTCTATGTAAATCTATCTATACAGATAGTCCTAGCTTACCAACCATTCATGTAATCTTTCAAAGTTATGATGGCACTGAAAAAAATGTTGTAGCATCCCCATGGTGACTGGATCATGATTTGGAGCCTTGGCAACCATTATGCATTTATATAGATCACAGCCTCCTGTGACCATGTAATTGTTATTTGCAACTTGCCCAACCAGCTACCGACATAAAAGGGGAAAGCTGATAAGAGGTCACAACTCATGGTCATGTGAAGACTTGCTTAATGACTGTGGGTGCTTTGCTTAATAACCACAACTTGGACTGTCAGGACTGCCATCATTAAGTGATGCAGTCACATGAATCACTTAATGACCATTTTGTTTGGGATGGAGTTGCTGGGTCATTAACCAAGGTCTAGCTATACCGAAAAGCATAAACTATTCCAGAGCCCCTGGAAACAATACTGTGGATAATTAACAAAGATAGCACCAATGGTATAGTCTTTTGTTACTCCATCCTTAACCCTTTTATATACCTAATGGCAGTAGTATAGAGATGAAAAACAGAGCATGAGGTAATACCTCCTATATTCCACCACAAAAGAACTTGGTGGATGAGGATGATGTATTCAACCTCACCATGGAAGCAGGGACCTTTGAAGATGCTCTTAGAGTATGGTAGAAACATACAGAGAAAGTTCAGGACTGTATGTCTAGTCTAGGAAGATTAATATCAGAATCTTAAACTGAAATTGGAAATGAATCAGAATAGCAATAGCACTTAGACTTAGACTTATATACCGCTTTGCAGTGCTTTACATCCCTCTCTAAGTGGTTTACAGAGTCAGCATATTGCCTCATTTTACCCACTTCGAAAGGATGGAAGGCTGAGTCAACCTTGAGCCTGGTGAGATTTGAACTTCTAAATTGCATGCAGCTGGCAGTCAGCAGAAGTAGCCTGCAGTACTACACTCTAACCTCTGCGCCACCACAGAAGCTAATGAAAATCATGTGATAGCATAATGTTAATAATATAAATGTATTTCCATATCATCTTCAAGGACAGTCCCACTTAATATACTGCAGTAATTTAAATAAGAAGCTTTCAGGGGACAGTATATCATAAGGAAGCTAGCTTTATCCAAGTGGGCCTGTAACTGGTGAACCAAGCCTAAGAAGAAAAATGTGTTATTGCACATATCCTTGTAGAAGTACCTCCAAGCTACAAATTAAATTCTAAAGAAGAAAGGCATCCCATGCCAGGACGAGCAGAACACCATTCATCTGGAAGATAAACCATACTTCACACACCACTATCTTGTTCAGACTGAACTTCAGTTTATTAGCCCTTATCCACTCCATTATTGTAGCTAGACATTGATTCAGCATTTCTACTGTTTTAACTTTACTCTCAATAAAGAAACACAAAATAACTATGTTTGAGTTATAGCCAGTGGAATTTCACCAATAATGTACTGCTTTTTTGGAGGTAGGGGTGGTGGAGGAAAGGGACGAAAACAGCAATGTTTTATTACTATTGACAACACAGCAATTTTTATTTTCCCCATTTTCTACCAGTGAAAATGTTGAAAATAGCACTTAGGGAGCGAGAAAAGAGTTGAAACTGTATGTCTCCAGAGAGAGATGGACATCTATATCCATCCTATGCACTGGTAGTGGCAGTCCTTGGAGGTCTGGTTTATCATTTCTGCAGCCTCAGGATCTGGGGGAAAAAAGCCCACTCCTTGTTTAGGGGAGAAATTCTGCCAAAATGCTGGAACTGAAGACATTGACTTAACAAACAAGCATGAGAATGGCATGACAGCAGATAAGAAAAAAGAATACGCCTAGGATTTTTAAAATGAGACTTGAATCGGTATATACAAAATGGCATTTTGCATTGTTTCCAAGAGCAGAACAAGGATGTTTCTACATATTTGTTTAGGAGATGAGCTTCACTAGATGAAGACTTTACCTTACTTTCACCTTAACTCAGTATAACATTTCTACTCTAAGGAAGAAATCATCCTTTCTATTGTATTTCTTTCTATTAAAAAGTTGTCCTTAAAAAAATTGAGGTCCTTCCAAATGCTGCCTTTCTGTGATCATTTCTGCACTAGTGACAGTAGCACTCAGCCCTCAATTGAAGCCTTACTAGTGAAATTACTAGTGTGACATATGGGTATCACTAAGGAAAAAGCAAAAAAACATGCAATCTCTATCCATTTTTTTGGTGTATATAGCACTTTGTAGTCAAAGCTCTTTCAATCATAGCAACAACTGTAGGCCTGTTTTTGTTTGTGGGTGGGTTTAAAAAATAAATAAATTGCAGTATAATAAAATGATATTATTAGATGCTCTGTAAACTATCTATCTTCCAAGCTTCTCAATTATTGGATTGAGCAGCTGCCTACATTCTTATCAATCATAGCTGACAGCTGTCTGTTTTCATTAACTTAAGATAGTCAATCATGCCATCACATTCTTTCTTCCAAAAAGATAAACATCAATGCATTTGCCATTATTGGATAGGAAAAGGTCAGTTAATATATTAATAAATAAATCTTATAGCAGTGAATGTCAACTTTATTTGTTACTGTACCTCAGTAAACAGTTTAGGGATTTAAAGTCTATTCACTACACTATATCTTCTAAAGTCAGCTACAGGTTCTGCTCTCAGTGGCTTTTCACAAGTCGTTTCATACCTCTCAGCTGTGAAACTGTCAAATTGCATTAGCTTATCAAGGTTTCTCTGTGCATTTGTCAGATGCAAGTAACATTGGCTAGATACAAAATTATTCAGTGGCTGAGAACTGTTTGGGGAACATATATTCAAGTGCATTTTTAAAAATTATTTTTAGTAAGTCATGATATTTTAGAATTATACCTTTAATCCTCATTGACAGAGTAGCAATACTGCTTGATTGATTCTGAAAAAAGTTAAGCTGATTAGGACATCGCTCATTTCAGAGCTGAATTCTGAATCCTCTTAGTCAAACTGCAGGATGCCTTGTCACTGCCATCCATCACTGAAAATTCAGATCACACAAAGGCTTTTATTTAGAATCATATTGTTGTCCAAATGGCTGGAATGAGAAAATAAGCATCATTTCTATTAAGAATTGGAAGCCCTTTTCTTTTCACCAAGAGACAATGTGGTTTTCCAGATTGATTTATCAGACAGGAAGAATAACTGACTTTGTACAGAGAAGAGAGAGTTTTCAAATTTTTGTATTTGGAAGATTCTTATACCAAGTCTTTTGGCCCTTTTTTGTTTTTTGTTTTGCTTATTTGTACCCTATGACTATCATTACATGTTGCACCTTATCATTCTTGACAAAC
>JANHFT010005012.1:233015-248006 GCA_032467955.1 Pseudoxenodon macrops
AGTAATTATTTTTTCTGCAGTTCTGATTATTCTCTGAAGTCTGTGTCTGTCTTGTTGGGTTGCAGAACCAAACCAGATAGTTATGGAGGTGCAGATATCCCAACATTCCCATCTTTTGTACGGAAAAGAATAATCTTCCAATAATTTTTCATAATAGAGATCTAATGATGGAAGCTCTGCATGTTTACAATATTGTGTTGCAGCAACCATTATGAGTTTGACTCTCTGTGTTGCATCTTTCTAGGCCACTGGCTGTATTGTTTTTGGTATGAGGTAAGCCATTGTCTAGTCTTTCAGAGAGAATAATGAGGACACAACATGCAAAAAATAAATAAATAAAGCATATCTTAGAGCTGCTAGTTATTTTCAAACTGTGGTCTGAATAAAAAATATTAGCTCCCCTAATATAATTTCAAGAGCTCCAAGACTGCAGTGCATCCAAAGAACTCAAAGTTTCTCTAAAGTTCCACTCTAAGCTGAAGAATCAAAACTATTTTTCAATTTATATCTCAAAATTAAATGGAGTAGCAGTTTGCAAATAGTTGACACAAGAACATTAAAGAGAATCTCTGCTATAGTCATGGCTTGTCGTGTGAATATATGGTATAGTTGAATTTCAAACAGACCACAAATGCAATCATTGCTACATATGACAAAGGTTTTAATTACTGGGATGGCCATAAGTAAGAAAATATGCTGGTCTGCAACAGACCAGCAGTAGTTTCATACTGCAGCTACATGTTGTGAACTACTGCTTCACACAAATATAGTGGTTATATGCTAATAATACCCTTGATGGTTGAGTTAGAATGCTGTTAAAGCAGTTACAGCATTTTAAAATGTTATTCCGTGACCTGTGAAATACAAGACATAATCCTGCCCAGGGAACATTTTGTACAATGTTTGCCTCTTCCAACTTGCAAAGAATATTGGTATGTTTGAACAATTGCAGGACCAAGCTTCAAATTCCAACTTATCTTGAGTAGAGCTAACTGGGTTTCAGAAATAACTGGGAATAGCTCCCTTAAGGAATGGTTAAAGGATCTCAGTATGTTTAGTTTGCAAAAACAAAAACAAAACCCTAGAAGAGATAGTAGTTTTCAAACTACTGAAGAGCTATCACACAGAAGAGGATATGGATTTGGTCTCTGTTGCTTCAGAAGGCAGATCAGGAGTCTCCCAACCAAACCGCGTAATAGGATTGCTGTTGTGCAGAAAATAGGCAGAGGAAGCATTGAGTTGAACAAAATAAAGGTGGGATATATCCATGAAACAAAAATAAAATAAATCTACAAGAAAAGAGGTTTAGGCTATACATCAGAGGAGCTTCCTAAGTGTATGAGCACTATGTCAGTGGAACAGGCTGTCCATTACAGTTCTGGGGAGTTCTCTTTCCCTAGAGGTCTGCTAACAGAGATAGATGAGCATCTGTCAGACACGCTGTGGTGAGTCCTACAATCAGCAGGGAGTTAGACTAGATGACTTTGATGGTTCCTTTCAGTTCTCTGATTCTATGACCCTAATTTGCCCAAGCAATGCCTCTGCTATTCGTTAAAGAGCTTGTCTTGTTTCAGACTTCCAAGTTCAGAAGTATGGAAGTAGCCTAAATAAACTGGGCTGGATTAATAAATAGAAAGAAAAGTGCTGTGCTTTTCAGAATAAGTATTCTTATTCTGAAGCATTTGCAAAAGAGGAAGAGACAGGGGTGTTTGCAAGATGTGTTCAAAAATGATGGTGGCCACAATAATGCAGTCAAAGTTTCACCCATTTTTATGTGCAATTTGTATATGCAAGGCACATTGCAAAAGGTGAAGTCTCGGTTATTCTATCAAAGCAACCATCTCGACTATTTTTAACCAGACTCTGCAGACATTTGTGCACAGTGCTAGTTCTAAAATCCCAAGCCTTTTTGTTTTCATCCTCATACCTCGCAGTGGTAGTTATGAAGATGACACAGATGACTATGGAAGGAGAACAATTTATATCAAAGTAGTCTGTCCATGGAATTTTAGCTACACAAAGACTTTTTTTCCTGTGGACTCTAGAAAATCGGCTATTTCAAAATTACAGCTTGAGGAAATGAACTGGACACAAAAAATCCTGCTGTTTTTATAGCACATACAAAACTTATTTTAAGGTTACATTCCCATTATTCCTAAAGTTTGCCTACTGTTAAACTTATAGCAATAGCATTTACTCTAGATTTATATATTGCTTCATAGTGCTTTATAGCCCTTTCTAAGCAGTTTACAGAGTCAGCATATTGCCCCCAACAATCTGGGTTCTCATTTTACCCACCTCTGAAGGATGGAAGGCTGAGTCAACCTTGAGCCTCGAGAGATTCGATCTGCCAAACTGCTGGCAGCCGGTGATCAGCAGAAGTAGCCTGCAGCACTGCACTCTAACCATTGTGCCACCATGGAAGCAGCTCTTATCCTGACTTTTCCAAGAAAGGATAGGATCAAATAAAACACATTTGACCTTTTCTGTTGTTGCTGAACAGTGTTCACAATATTGTTTAATTGTACTTAAATTCACAGCAAAAGGCAGTGTTGCTTTGTATATTGCATGTTTATAATACCCCTGCCAGTTCAGCCACTATTGATTGGACAATCCCAATGTCCCACAAGCTCCACAAGATCTAATATGGTTCTCATTGACTAGATGATTTTAATCACTGAAACAATCCATCTGTTCTAGTCTTTTACTTACATTATTAATATAGCCTCCTATACCATGACAGTGATTCTGGACAATGTACAAAAACAAATAGCAATTAAAAGAACCCAATAAAAACATCTGAGATTAAAGCAGAGTTTTCTTAACCTCCTGGCCCAACAGCCAAGGTGAATAGCCATGCCTCCAATGCTTTATGAAAAGCTAACAAGATTGAGGCCAACCAGATCTCCAGGGGATGGTGTTCCACAGGCATAATGCCCGGATACACCAGGATGATACTCTTTGATAGATGATAGCCTGAGCATGCCTACTCTGCTAGATCTGGTGGGATGCTCAGAAACAATAGAAGAGAACTTGTCCTACAAATTGTCTAGCTCTTTGATACAAAGGACTTTAGGGTCATAACCAGTACCTTGAAGCACAACTGGAAGCCTTCTGTCAGCCAGTGAAGCTTGTAGAGCATTGATGTTCCATAGGCATGAGAAGGAACACCAAAATGTCAAAAATACCAGAACTACTTGCACTGCAACAACTTCCAAAGACTTTTTAAGGACAGCCCAGCAGGAGCATCTTACAGTAGTCCATACAATGTCCAAGCTTGAAAACTGAGTTGCTTACTATGATATAAATAAATTGTGTCTGTATCTATTTAGTTCTACTTATTGTAAAACAATTCATAGAAGATAAATATAGAAATGCTAGATCTGATTATTTTCTAGCAGAGGAATTTCTTTGAAAAGGATCAGATTTACAAAAGTAGAAGCAAGAACATTAACACTTTTAACACTGGAGAAGGCTCCTGAGAAAACTGTGGATAGACGAACACACCAAATAAAAAGGTCACTGAACAAATTAGCCCAAAGATCTAAATCAGGGTACAAATGACCAGGATCAAATGAGCTTTGTACTTTGTACACATTATGCAAAGACCTAGTTCTCTGGAAAAGTCTATAATTTTTGGAAGGTTGGGAGAAAGCAGAAGAGGCTTAGAGTGGCAATAGATGCACCATTGCAAAGGCCAAGTTGAAGTTAAATCACATTGAAGAAAATTATATCTATGTAATCACTAAGACCTGAGACTAACATGATGGCAGATAACCATAATCATCAATTATGATTAAAAACTATGACTTGCACCAACATTGTTGGATAAACATTTAGAGGATGAGAACCAAAAACACTGCTGACAATTGTTCATGCTGATTATCTAGAATGGAAGCATACACAGGTAGCCCCAATATGTAAGACCAATAGAAGATTTTGCCAAATGATTGAGAAGCTGGCAAATATTAATACACATCTGTAGCATTTCCTATTTTAAAAAAGGTGTTGGGATTGTATTCCCCATAATTCTCACCCAGCATGGTCTATGATTGAGACTCTCCTGCCTGAATATGCACAAATACACATTTATTGTACAAAGACGACTTGAAAAGAACTTACAAAAACATTTTGGAAATTATTTGACAAAATAAATATTTATATTGGGGATACCTTTGGAGAGATGTGTAGTGTGGCAACTGGAAAAACTAACAGCACTTTAAATGTGTTTTATAGTTCTGCAGTGGCTAGAAAAAAATGTTTTTTCTTCTTGTAATTCTTTTCAGAGTACAGAAATGCAATTGCTGTAATGGATTTGCCGACATTGAAACATTTTTATATGGTTGTTTAAATGTTATTTTCTAAAGTTTTTCTCAATACATTTTCTTTACTGACTAAGGAAAAGCAGTACAAGTAAGATCTCTTTCAAGTTGACCTTGACTTCTAATAATCTTGATAATAGTATATAAGGGTTAGGCCAGGGGTCCCCAACCTCTTAGGAACCAGGCCACATAGCTGGAGGTGAGCAGCAGGTGAGCAAGTGAAACTGAAACCAACCCCCTATAGTCTGTGGAAAATTGTCTTCCATGAAACTGGTCCCTTGTATTAAAGAGGTTGGCAATTGCTGGTTAGGCCAGTGGCTTCTTCTGGGATGTTTTTTCAACTTCTCATTCTAGCCTGCAAACCTGTTATTTCCTGGAGGTAACCCATCTAAATTATAACAGGTCTGGCTCTGCTGAGTTTCTGAGCATGGGACAGTTGAGAGACGATTACATTTGTGCAAAAAGCTTTGCAGATAATAGCAAGGTACTGCATGTTTTCATACTATTGAATGATAGCAGTGACAGTTTACATTTTTTCTGGTTTCTCATTGGCATTTCATGGAACTTACCCCTGAGCCAGTGGTGAAATCCCAATACTTTTGCTATCGGTTCTGTGGGTGTGGCGTGGTGGGTATGGTGTGGCTTGGTGGGTGTGGCTTGGTGGGCGTGGCAGGGGAAAGATACTGCAAAATTTCCATTTCCACCCCACTCTGGGGCCAGCCAGAGGTAGTATTTGCCGGTTGTCCAAACTGCTCAAACTTTCTGCTACTGGTTCTCTAGAACCTATCAGAACCTGCTGGATTTCACCCCTGCCCTGAGCAGACCTGGAATTGATTTCGAGATATATATACTAAAGCTTGAAGCCCTCTCATCTACATTTCCATAGCCCTCAAAGTGTTTTCCCATGGTGAGTGTCAGGATTATAGCTGTGTCTGATTACCTCAACTTCAACTGAACAAAGAAAATATATCCAAATATTTTGTTTATGAGCAATTAGATTGAGTGAAAGCCAGCTACTTTATTGTTGTCAGTTATGTGTATAATTACCATCAATGCAAGACAATTTTGGATTTTGTGCATCTTATCCATTGAATTTCATATGAATGGGTTTATCCATGTGATTATTTTGAGACATATACAAAATCAATGAAAGATGTAAAATCTATTCAGATTTATATTGTCACATAATAGCTTTGAACAATATACTGTGGCAGAGACTGATCATTTTATTTTAGAGATTTATTTTATACGCTTCAGTTGATTTGACTGGAAAGACAAAGACGAGTAATGGCGAATAGTTTCGTTAATAACGTTTCCTTGTTAAGTGCATAGCATAGCAATTCACATCCTGGTGGATATGTTTATAAAAATCCTTCCCATGTTTGAAAACTATTGGGATACATTTCTATGCCAATATGACACTAATATTGCTGAAGGTTTGCAAACATGAAGACGTGCTATAGTTTACATTCTTTTATAGATAAGTTGCATCTTACATAACCCGGGTTGCACTGGGATTTCAACAGGTTAATAGCTGAAAAATTCTTATTGTCTCCACTGACTGATTTATGTAATATTAAAAATTTACACCAACAGAATCATAGAACTGGACAATAATAGAGGTAGGTCCCCTGCTGTTTGCAGGATTCACTACAACAGATGGCCATCCAGTTTCTATTTGAAGACTTCTAGCAAAGGACAACTCAATGTGTCATGTGGCAGCAGCTTGTTGCACTAGCTGAGAGCTCATACAGTCACAAATGTCTTCCTGATATCTGGCTTGAACATTAATTTAATCCACTATTTCTTGGCCAGCCCTCTGGGACAACTGGGAATAATACAATTGTTACTTAATTATTAATCTCTATAAAGTATATATTAATCGTATTTTACTTAAATAAATGCATTGATTTAAATTAATCTAATGCTGCATTTTTCTCACTTGGAAGGAATCATCTAGAACTCCAATATTGCCATCTATACCCACTCAAAGGAGACATGGCATATCCTTTCCCCCCCTGCTTGCTGTTTAGAACGTTAATTATCTGTAATGAATTTCTTTTGTACCACAAATGAAATCTGAGGTTCCCAGTTAAAGATAAATAAGCATTCACAATATTTTGTGAATGTCACTCAATTTGCTCTTTTTCTTATTTTTTTGCAATAGAAGGAGAAAAAGCTTTGTAGAATACCTTGAATAGTGGAGATATATGTATGTGATGATTCAAAACATAAAATGAGGTGCTATTTTGACTGGTGATTTTCTAAGCTATTGAAGAAGAAACATCAGGTGCAAAAAGCATAGAATAGTTATGTTAGATTGGATGATTAACATCTAGCACTCCTGTATTGCCCAAATACAAATACTTCAGAACAGACAGGTAATTTGTTTCAACATTTATAAAGTAAATCAGTGAAACATAAAATAGTTTGACGTGAACTGAATAAACAATTTTAAGTAGCTATTTCTCCATGACCCAAATCATCTTCAGATTTTAGTAGTTTGCAAGATTGACTAATGCATATTTTATATTCTATTAATTTTTCCCAATATGAATATTCCTTTCCTTGTTTATATAAATTATAATCCATATGTTTCATGGAGTCTTGTTCCTTAATGTCAAAAATTAAAGAATTTAACATAGATCTGATCACTTCAGACATTTTCCTGTTAGATTTATAACCTGAACTGATAAACATATTAAAAACAACATTTTAGGTGGCTCTTAAATGTAATGTTGTTGAATGACTTTTATTGAGCTGATGGAATTGAGAGTTATTTCATAACAGGAACTTGGTTACATCATTATCTTTCATATGGGACAGTGGAAAACCATTTACTTAAGATTAAATTATAATACATTACTTGGGTAAACTAAGAAAAAATAAAAATCAGATTCTAGAGGAGAAATGTAAACAATTACTAGACAGCCAATACCCCAGGTAATCATTTCAGAGATGTTTCCTTACCTGAACAAAGAAACACAAAGACAAAGCTAGGCAAAAAAGCATTTGGAGCAAGAATGACTTCTAGCTTCACTGCAGGTTTTCCCATTGGGTTTCTTTGGGGGAAGGCGGGAGTTCCTTTTCTCCCTCCCTCCCTCCCTCCCTTCCTTCCTTCTTAGCTTTTATGAAAGGAGTGTCAAACTCAATGTCATTGAGGGCTGTGGCTGACCTCAGGGGGGCTTGGTGGGAGTGACCAACTGGGTGGATGTGGCCAGCTTGACACCATTCCCCAAACTGCTGACATTTTTCCTCTTCGCATTGAGTAGACTGGGCCAAAGCAACGCTGGTTTTATCTTTCCTCTTTGCACTTGGTAGACCGGGCCGAAGCCACGCTGGTCAATCTTTCCTCTTCACATTGTGTAGACCAGGATAGCCCGGTAGACCTGATCCAACCACATCACAGGCCAGATCTGGCCTGCAGACCTTGAGTTTGACACCCCTACTTTATGGTATAATATTATGCTTTTATGAAGTTTGTCTTATTTTATCACCAGTGAGTGTAAAATTATATTCTCAATTCTGAAATAAATCCCACAAAGCTTTACTATGGGGGGAAAGAACCTCAGATATTTGTCAGAATTGAGGGACTCCTATTCATGCAATACCTGCCCTAATTTCAGTAGTTTTTTCTTTTCAAGACCAGTTTATATATATGTGTGTGTGTATGTTTTCATATCCTGTCATAATAAGATGTTCTTTTCCTCTTATTTCTTATCTTGCTAATATCTAAAAACACTTTACTTATTCAAGCAAGGCATTAGAACAACAGTTGGTCCCATTAATAGATTTCACTATTAGCCTGTATATATCAGCAGGAAGGGTTTATTGCTTCATAAATACTATACATACCTAAGATAGTGTATATAATTGTGATTTTTCTCTTTTCTAAGAAGACTTTTTCAATGAATTTTACCTTAGTACTATTCTTCCTAGACATATCTTTACTAACATGTTTAATAGCTCCAGGCTTCACACCTAGAAATAACATAAGTATATCTTTACGTCAGCATATGTTTATGGTTGCTTAGTGACTGGATTGCAATCTTGTGATTGTTTTGTAGTTGTTTTTTAACTTGTTTTGATAAATTTTCTGGCTTTTGTGGGCTTTATGTTATTTTATTATTGCGCACAGCCAGTAGTTGTTCAGATAATTTGGAATGATAATTTAGATAATTTGCAATGATCACATCATTCAATTATTTAGGTTGTGATAATTATATGCACAAATATTTATTTAATTATGTATTTCTATTTGACTTTTATTTGTTTGTTTGATTTTTATGGCATCGCATCTTAAAACGCAATTCTGGCCTGCTCATAACAACAATAAAACCACGAAATCATAAAAACATTTATTTATTTTATTTATTTATTTATTTTGGCAAGCATGTATATGATTACAGACAAAGTATAAACATGATTGTGAATACATAAGACATATAAGCTTGGTTATGAGTACATGAGATGATTACGAATACATGGGAACATTAGGACAGGGATGGTAGGCATGCTGGTGCGCTTATGCATTATTTAGGCATTATGCATAATTATGCTTATGCATAATTATATGTCATTAACTTTTTGGATTATTCCCATTAACTAAGATGTCCCAAAGCTTTCCTGAATCTCTTCTGGATTTACGGAAATTGTTTGGAACAATAGAACACTAGAAAAACTGATAGAAAGCTAAATCTGGACCCAGCACATGATCTTCTTCTTTCTTTACAAACTTGTGTCCTGTCAAAACTATTTCTGACTTCCTTTTATCCAGTTTAAGAGATTTCACTTGAGGGTAATTTGTACATATTTCAGCTTTTCCTATTTTCTATACATACATGGATTTCCTCTTTTAAATTATGTTTCCCCTGTGGTATCTGTTGCTCCTGGCCTTCTACCTACATCTTCTGACATTAAACCATCTAAACATTGGAATTTAAAATGTAAATATATAAAGTAATTAGTAAGAAAAAGATTAGGAATTTGAGCCTTGATTTCACAATAAATAAGATTTACGTTTGAGACATGACAGTTACTGGAATTCCTTCATATTCATTAGCTTGTCTACATTAAATTTCCTGATCAGAAGCTTCTGTATTCTTGAATGCCTGCTTTTATGTTTCCAGTTCAGCTTGCTAAGTGTGACATAAGCAGAGCAAAACAGTGAACATGCTGTGAGACACATAAAGCATTTCTGCAATAATGACAATGAAAACACTGGTGCTGACTGAACAAAGAGAACAATTTATGGAACTCACTTCTACATATTTCAAGATTTAAGATTTAAAAATAAAACGAGATATTAAGCTAAAGAAAAAAAAATACAGTTCAGCTTAACAGTGGTTTCCACAAAAATACTATCTATATTACTATACATATCTATCAGTAAACGGTCCATTATGAAAAGCTTGTACTTCTTATAATGACAGCATCAACATTGGATCTCAAATAGCACCATCTTTCCAGTTAATTTGTGTTGAGACCAGAATACATTCATCATTATAACTGTTGACTACAAGTTTAGAATGTGTCAAAATAAAATACCGCTATGAATAGTTTTATTTGATACCATTCATTCTATTGCTCTTCCAATTCAATATTTACTTTATTTAGCTAACATGATTTATGCCCAAGGAAAATAAGGAATAAAGGCAGCGTTTTATGAAACATTTATGGTTATGGAAACCAGTTTGGTGTAGTGGTTAAAGTCACCAAGCCAGAAACTGGGAGACTGAGTTCTAGCTCTATCTTTATAATAAAGTCATCTGGTTTGAGCAAACCACTTCTGAAAAACTTTGCCATGAAAACTGTAGGGACAGAATCAATATTGATTTGAAGGCACCAAACAACCATATTATATATCAAAAAATATATTGTAGAAACTGAAGAACTTGATTAAATAGATCAAGATTTCATTGTGTTTATGTAGACCATTCCCAAAATTCCAAACTTAATAGATTTAGCAGACTTTTGATACAACAGACCAAATATCTACTGGACATCTTCCTAAAATAACAGGTATCCAATCCAAATGAGGGAATTAGATATATGTTCATGACAAATGTAACTTTCAATAATGTCATTTACAGTCTAACATTTGGGTGTATTGAACATTACCTTATCGCAAGATCTTTACAAAAAAAAACCTTTAAAACTTTGGGAAAATTCAATTCTAATCATTACAGCTGGGCTGTAATATATGGGTTCATAATATGGAGATAGTTAATACTTGCGCTATTAGCTTTTGAAGTATTTTCAGACAGGAAAAAAGTGACATATTAGCCATTCCAAGGTACATTATTCATGCATCTTTTTGAGTTGGTTTAAATCTTTGCAGATAAGGAAGTCATAAAAATAATGTTCAGTAGGTAAGGTGAGTAATATAATGCAGGGAGCAAGCTATAAAAATCAAATATGCACAATATTAAATTTTACAATCCTTTTTAAAAAAAATTAAAATGGCAATGACAAACAATCCTTAACTTACCACCACAATAACTTCGTAAGTTATTGAGGTTGTAAGTTGAGACACTCAGGTGACTGGATCCATTTTTCTGACATTTTTTATAAAGTAATAGCAAATAGCATGGTTGTTTAGCAAACCTACTCCTCTGAATGGATTTTCTTCTTTTTTGCGGAAACAGGCTAAAAATGTCACAAATTGTGCCATATGACCAGGAGATGCAGCAACTGGTCATAAATTTGAACTAGTTTCCAAGAGCCTAATGTGTAGTCACATGACTGCCCAGGAAGGGCGACATATCTGGAAGTGCTTTACAGGCGCATATTCCAAAACCATTGAAACTCTGAAGAATCATAAAATGGTTGGCCATAAGTTGATGATTCCCTATAGTTCTCCCTGAATACCTATGTTTCATATTGTGATCAGAGATCAGCTACAGAGATGTAGTGCCATGTTTCAATTATGGATCTAAATGTTTTTCATTAGCATGTTTATATTTATACGGTTGTAGAATCAATAGGAAGTTTACAATACAGTTTTACAATCATTCTTTATATTTTACTTTTTCTTTGTTGATATTATTGCCTCTTAATGCTTTTTACTGACAGTTCAGGACTTTCTTCTGATTTTCTTTCACTCCAGGGATGCATATTACATAGTTGCCAACTGTTATCACATGTGTTAATATTGGTGTGTTTATTTTATTTATTTAAGTATGGCAGCTGCATAGTTCATGCAAATGCTGATATATACATTTAAATTTAAATACACACACAGACACAGACACAATACAATACAATATAGGAGATAGTATATTAAATTAAGATAAAATTACCATAATATGGCACCATAGAATTGTAATGGAATACATGTTATAACTTGATATCTAAGTAAGCTAACCATCTAACTGTTTCTTGTATGTGTTCTGACCTAGGCTTCTTGGTTACACCAAGGCAGAGTTATCTCAATTAGTCCAATGGAACTCTGGCAAAGTCTTTCAAGATAAGTCTGTGGGGCAATGGTAAACAAAGTTCAAACCTAAGAAAGAATATTCAAAATATTCAAAACCAAACCAGAAGTCAGAATCACATGTGGAGCGGCGTGATAATTTCAAACGAGTTCCGAATGAATTACTTCTTGAAACTCAAACATCCAAGTAGCTCTAGTTTTAAGTCTTCTGGGAGGGTCCACCCCTCCCAGTCTTACTCCCAAGTAGCCCTTTTTCTTCACAACTGCTCTTGTCTGCACATCCATGCATTAGGGACTGGCATCCCCGCCCCTCTGCATCGCTGCTATCAGATCCCACAGGTTTTAGCACACAACTCCCAGATGGCCCTGGCCCCATCTCTGCCTCTGATGCAGAGACCCCATCTGAGCCTTCCCTAGACTCCAGAGCTGACCCATATTTCTCTCCGCTCTCCGACTCATCTGCCAGCTCCGCAGGCTTCCAGTGAATCACAACAGTATGGCTGCAGTGAGAAAGAAAACAAACACAATACTAAACAATCTCATCTATAGATATTGACCTCAGTTGACCTTCACTATGACTTTGGTCAACTGAGGCTTTCACATAATGTTTTTCTGTAAGTGAAGGAGAAAGTGGAATCAGCTTCATTGTAACTATTCAGCATTTCCTGTTAATGAAAAAGACAATACTTACTAGGCAATTTCATTACACATGGGCCATTGTGCAATCAAAGCCCAATTTTGCACCAGGCGGAGTCATTTAAAATTAGAATTGCCAATCTATGGATTCTTTGCCATCCAGATATTGTTGCCTCTTTACTTCCTTCAAGTAGAAGTGTGTAGGTTGAACTGACACACTCAGGATAGTAAATTACATTCCAATCCTAGTATATTGTAGTAATTAGATGTGTGTTGTATTTTATGATCAAATTAAAATGAATAATAATAAATATAATTAATATACTGTATTGAAACTTTCCAGGTAATTGAGCAATTAAAATATTGGCTTCAAAGAAGATCATGCAGCATTTCTAAAACAACATTTCATGAAAGAAGCAATAAAGTAATAAACATAACACCCACTGCCAAAACATGACTTAATAGGAGCAGGTTTATGTTATCCTTGACTTTTAATACCAGCTGAATATGTTAAATCCCATCCAGCATCCTATTACCAAAAATGAAGTATGGCCACATTTGAAGTCAACGCAAGGACTACTATTGGAGAAAAAGTACAGATTCATAGCAGCTTCCAGAACTGCAGGGAGTATTTTAGTTGGTTTCAGTGTAAGCTGATTTATTGAAGAAGTTACCCACCCTCAAACTCAGCACTCCTCTTGGAAAGCTACACAGCTTGCAAGAAAGCAGCACTGCCTGTTATTTTCAGCAACAACAGCCCCAACACAAATTCAGAGTATCCTTTCTAGCAAATATACTTAGGAGTGGTTATGAAAGACAAACCTATTCTGGATCTTCATTTAAAGCAGGGGTGTCAAACTCGATTTCATTAAGGGCCGCATCAAGGTTCTGTTTGACTTTGGGGGCAGGGGTGGGCATGACCAGCGGGCAAGGCCAGGTCAGTGTCACTTGTCGAGACTCTATTTTAAGCCATTTCAGCCTCCTGCAGTCCTCTGTCAGCGAAAATTGAGCCGGGGGTCACACACAGCCCACCTGGGTTCCATTTTTGGCTGTGATGGCCTCCTGCAGCCCTCTGCCAGTAAAAGCAGAGCTCCCCAATCTCCATTTTTGCTAGTAGAGACATCACAGGCTGGTCCTTCACTGTTTCCAGGGTGGCCCCATGGGCCAGATCTAAGCACCCTGGAGGACAGCCCAGCCCGCGGACCTTGAGTTTGACACCCCTGATTTAAAGTGACAATAAAGTTATTTTAAGTCTAAGTTTATCTCTATGAAAAAACCAACTGACGCATTTGTAAATTAGAAACAGAAATACAGTAACTGTAGTTTGTGAAGGGACAAGAGACAGGATATGTACATGTAGATAACTTCATTGATCCCATTGATCTATAATCATTTTCTTTTTGTTGAGTTACATATCTCTTCTATTGTATCATTTTTCTGCTTCCAATATCTTTCACCCGTATTTTATGAATCCTGAAGGTGCATTCTTTTCTATACCCAGGAAGATTCTATTTGTAGAATTCTATATCCTAATTTAGAAATATGCTCTGTGAAAGGGAATTGTTCCAGTTCCTTCAATGCATACTTCAAGAGAAACAGCAGAGGAGTGAAAGACATGTATCGCTCTGACTATGCAATACTATGTCACAGATTTGTAATTAACACGATTTTCTGTAGGCGGGCTTGCTAGTAAGGCAGGCAGTTTTATTTAGCACAGCTCCTAACCTCCCACATTAGTTTGCAGCTGTGATCACAACCAAATTCAGAAGGTGAGCAGTTCTTTTATCTTTTTATGTTCTGATCAAATGACAGCTCCAATCTTATAGAGCTGCAGAACTAAAAGATATAGATTAACATAAATAGATTAGAAGCTTGGAAGACACTTGGAAGACACACTCAGGTTCTAAGTGAGGAAAATAATGTAAAGAAAAATCAATTATGTTTTTACACTGTTGAGAGATAACAACTCTGCACAGCATGGTCCCTGACTTATTTATCCTTCCAGCAGCGAGGCATTATTAATTTTATCCTATCCAAAAAGAAAGGAAAAGGAAATGCAATGTATCTATGTATTTCGTTGCAGTCTCAGTGCAAAGCAATTGGGACATTTTCTTTTGTTTTAATAGGGGTTGAAAAAGGCCAGATCTACAGAGGCTCTAAGAAAGTGCTATATAGATCATGTGGACTCCTGCCGTCCTATTTCATTCCAGCTATTTCAGATCCAAAATAGCAAAATAATCCACTTTTAAAATAAAATATATTTATCTTTCTTTTCCTTTGCGCTTTCAGTCTGGTTTTGATTGTGGAACAACAGCAAGCAGGTGGCATGGCCTGAATGGAGACTTGAGTGGATGGACCTTCCATATTCATATTATGAGGCACTTTCATAGACCCCCAACCCACTTATCACAAAAGAGCTCTCATATTGATTGTTTACTGGACTCTTTTTTAAATACTATTACACTAGACACTCTTCAAATATTCACCTTATGCTGTCTGCTGACCTAACATTTTTGAAACATGGCTTGGAGATGCTTATTTCTCCTCCTCCTCCTCCCCCTCCTCCTCCTCCTCCTCCTCTTTCTCCTTGTTCTCCTC
>JANHFT010005012.1:248106-264492 GCA_032467955.1 Pseudoxenodon macrops
CTCCTCCTCCTCCTCCTCCTCCTTGTCCTTCTTTCCTTCCTTTTTCTTCCTCCTCTTCCTGCTCCTCCTCCTGCTTCTGTCGTCCATCTTCCATCTTCTTTCATTATGCTATTCTCAGTAAAAATGCCTCCTTTCTGTCTATCTCTATTTCTCTCTAGCCTCCCAAACACATATTTTTCTCTCTCTGCACTTTCATTGATTTTAATTGCAGCCACAGGATTTGGGCATTGGTGTTACAAGTTTATGTTCCTGCAGTGCTGTGCTCAATTCCTTTGTACACACAGGCATCCATATATTACATGAGAAATTTGGAATAGAACTAGAAAATCCCATATTGCCCAATCAAAGTCCTCAGGTCTTAAGAATCTATTTAATATGACTAAAAATGAAATTAGTTCAGCACCTACTTCAGAAACATTTTTTAATGTAGGATCTTCAAAGACTATTTAAAACAAGTTCATTACCATCCTTCCTCTCATGAAGATGCAATAAATGTGAAGAAATCTGGATATTTGGTTAGTGTCATGTCCACTTGTAAATCCTTATTGGTTACTGGTTATATGTTATTACTATAATGCATTGTACTATTGTATGCTATATTTATATTCTGTTCAATTCATTCATTACTGTACTAAATCCATTGCAGGATGAGGTTTTTAGACTCAATAACTTCAATATCCCACAAATAATTTCCAATTAGCTTCTTTGAATTGAGCTACATCTTCTGCCCAACGTTTACTTGGGCATTTTGGGAGGTTTGAGGTCAGTTGTTATCCTTCTATAATTCTTTCAAATTATAGTCCTTGGTTCTCAGATCTCTCTATTAAGAATTTTGCATATATTAAGCTTGGGCTATTATGAAAAAAAGATTATGTATTTTAAAAGAAAGAAAATGTATGACAAAGAATCTAAGAATTGCTTTAATTAATCCATTCTCAGTCTTTGAGTTAACTTTATATCAAAGGAGTGGCAGGACAAGATCATAAGAGTCCATATGATTAAGGTTCAGATCCCTGTTTCGAATTGCAATCATAATAATCATGTCTCAAAACGTAATATTCCGTTTTAACAGTCTTATTAATGCATTTTTCATTTTGATCTAATTTAGGTATGTGTTTTTTGTGGAAAATGTTTTTTTTCATTGTTTTGGGGTTTTTCTATTTTTTTCTTTTTAAGGGTTTTTTTTTCTTTTAAAAATAATATTTTTATAGAGTATATATTCTTCTATGAAACAGCATCAGGCATAATATTGCCCATTAATATCAATGGGTTTTTTGAAAAATGTTCACTATATTTGCATTTGCTTTATCTCTAAATCTTAACTGTTCCTTCCTATTTTTGATTGGGTCCCCATCCTCTCAATCAGTGGAATTTAATTAGGAACTTTCTTTTCTGGGATAGAAAGTAGAGCTATATGGGATCATAATAAATTTGGTGAGAATTTAAAGTGCATGCAACTGGGATAAACTGTGCACACTGCCAAACTGGCAATGTTTCCAGAATCCCAAAAATCATTAAAACAAGTATATTTTGGATCTTGCCTTTTCACATAAGGATATTAAAAGCATTGTGGGTATATTGCTGGGTGAATCAAGCTTCTATCTAGCCTTAGCTTCTCATGAAAGCTTGTACCATAAAAGATTGCAACTGGGAGAATTTGAGCTCACAATTTCTTTGGAATTTTTATCAGGCCACTACCTGGATTTGAATATATGCAATAGGCATTTGTCACAATTTTTATGTGTTTCAGAGGTACACCAGAATAATATGGATTATTCAGAGAACAATGGTCAGAAAATATATAGTGAAAAAAACCTCAATGGTAGAAACCAGTACTGCACCATAAGCCTGTGTGTGTGTGTGTGTGTGTGTGTGTGTGTGTGTGTGTGTGTGTGTGTGTGTGTGTGTGTGTGTACTGTATGTATATACCGTATCTTTTGGATTATCACACACACTTTTCCCCCCTCTAAAAGAGGCTGATAATTTGGGTGCATTTTATACTCCGAATATAGCTTTTTTGGAGCTTTTTTTCCAGACCTAACAAGGTGCTAACGATCTTCATGGCTTTGCAGGCTTTTTTCATTGCTACTCCCACTGAAGAAGCTTTTTTCTCAGCCCTAAGTCTTTACAGGCTTTTTTCATTACTACTCTCTCTGAAGAAGCTTTTTTTCAGATGTAATGAGATGCTAACAATCTTCCCAGCTTTGCAGACTATTTTCATTATTTTTCTCTATCAGCTGTGCTTTAGAAGTTTTTTTTTCAGCACTTACCAGGGGATAAAATAATGTTCTGAAGGTAACCAGACTAAGGATGCTAGCCAGATGAATACATGGTAGGCATATTTTTTCACCTATTTTCCTCCCCAAAAACTAAAGTGCGTCTTATACTCAGGTGCGTCTTATACTCCAAAAAATATGGTATTTAACAGTACAATTCTTCAGAATAATTTAACCATCTTAGGTTGCTATCAGTGAATTTCGAAAGGAATCTGGAGTGCAAAACTATAAAAAGACTTGCAATTTTTTCTGTAATATTGTGTTTGTGTGTGTGTGTTAGTATGTTGTCTCTGCTATGACCCTCCCTACTCTAAAGTGTCTATCAAAGGATTTAGTCCTTTTATGCATATGCTTTTTAATTTTGCTTTTCCTGTTAATCTATGAACTAAGAATCACAGGCCATCATTTCACAAATGGATTTCTGGTACCGGCTGTTATTAGCATTTTAATAGAACTCTTTCAGGATATATTATTTGGGCTTTTGCAGCAATGGTAACATACACAATTTCAAACCATAAAGGGAGTTTGTATTTCCCTCTTGTGCAAAACAAAACTGTGGGGGACTTACACAGCTGACAGAGCCTGTTAGAAATTAACTGTAAACATATATGTTTAAATGTCAGCTGCAGTCAAATTTACTTTGAACAGTACATATTTAATAAAGACTTACTATACAGTTTAAATGGGAAAGAAAAGCATGACTGATCTACTTCTCAACTTATATAGGGAAAAAAATCTAAATCTTTTTTTTTGAATGAATGAAAATTAATCATCCATTTGGCACCATGCAAAATAGAAAATGGGGTAAGCGTTAGCATCATGCATATTATGCCAATATGGAGTTGGCATAGGTCCTTTCTCCAAGACAAACCCGCTAATAAGAACTGACTGTCACATTCAACATATTATTGAGAAATATGAAGGTTGATGAAAAAAACATATTGGTTCCATTCCGATATTTCAATATGTAGATCAGAATGTAGCTTTCCATCAGCTTTTCTATTCCCAGCAGAGTCCTTATCTTTTAAAAAAATATTAAACGAGAAAACCTAAATTTCAAAAGCAAATGAAAATTCATATTTAAACAATGTTTTTTTTAAAACAACAACAATGACCCAGACTGAGCTGCTGTTGTAAAACAGTCCTCCCCGCCAAACACAGACATATTTATTCCTTTTCTACTGCTGTTTCCATTAAAGAAAAGTGGTAAAAAATGGTTTACATGGGAAAAGAAAATACGTTTAGCTGTCACTGAGATACTGTTGATATCTAATCCTATATACTGGAGAACATTCTCTAGTGGCTTAATATAAACATTAAAAAGCACTGAAGGCAAAGGTAAACCTTGAGAAACTCAGCAGGACAAAGTTCTCAGGGAGATTGTAAGAGTGGCGTGAACAAATAGAGCATATCCAGAGTCTGGAGATCAAGCTTAATGAGCTGTTCAATGGGATGACATGATAGATTGGGTTGAAACAGGAATTTGGGAGTTGGGTGTCATCAGTTACACCCAGTTCTATTATTCCATATCATCCAATTCTAAGGAAGCAGCAAGTGTTCTTGAATGTCAACTAAGTTCAATAATGGCCTGAGTAAGAAGGAACAGCTAGAAGAAGACTGGAATGCTACTGATATACAGGAAACAGACGTTTTGCCTGTTTTACACTCTAAACGCATTCCTTGATTCCCAGAGGTCACTTGATTTTCAGATAAGGGCTTCCCAATTACACTGAATGCATTAACACTGTGTTTTCCTGGGTCAGATAGATTGATGGCAGTTATTGCTGCCTGCCGTAACAGGATCTATGTAAGAGCTGTCTCTCCTTGTAGCTGTGCTAAAACTTGCACAGCTATAAGGCTGGCAAGAGAAGCATTTGAAGAGTTGTCCCTGGTTCCAGAAGTCCATCTTTCTGATATGTGGAAGAGGCCCTTCTCCAGGCTATGGTATATCCTCCCTTGGGAACTGTATTTGTCCCTTTCTATTGATGTTCAAGTAGGTAAAAGGTGAAGGTATTTCTCTGGTTTTTACTGCGTTAGTCATAGCTGACTTTAGGAGATAGTGCTCCATTAAGTCATTGAGTGAGTACTCTCCAAAAATGTTTCCACTGTCATGTGCCCAGCATGACATCGTGCCACAGGACAAAGCATATGGCAAAACACAGAATGCTGTTGCCTTCCCACCAAAGTGATACCTATTTATCTACTTGCAGTTACAATCTAGCTTTCAAACTGCTAGATTGAAAGGAGCTGAGGCAAGTGCCAGGAGTTCACTCCATCATGCAGTGGTAGCATTCAAACTGTTAGAGTCTAGAATATCTCCAGTAGCTTTTAAACCACTGTGTCTCACACTGATGTTTAGAAAATCTATAAAACTATATCTGTGTCTGTGTGACATGGCACATGTGTTATGTGTTATATTGAGTTATTATTGATTCCTGGCAGCTGCTTGGATAAATCCCTGCAGTTTCCTTGGAAACATTTAAGAAATTGTTTCCATTTCCTGCTTCCAAAACCAAGAGAGGATGATTGACTCAATGTCCCCCAGTTGGTTTTGTGCTTAAGGTGGGACTAGAACTCATGGTCTCTTTATTTCTAACTTTATATGCATTTTAATATTTTTTTTCAACTCAAAGTTAGGCATTTTGGGATAGAAAAGCAGAGTATAGGTAAAGAAAGATGAAGGAGATTTATTCCATCATCCTAGAGAGAGCAAATTAAAAATCAGGTAGGATAGCAATTTTTTTCTAAACTTGGAAGAATTTTTTTTAACAATAAGAGCTATTTGATCAACTTTCCCAACTGATGGTAGGTTCTCCTTCATTATATGTATTTAAATGAAAGAGAATGACTTTCTGTTAGGGTTGATCCCACTGTATCTGAATTGCAGATTATCACTTCAGCAGTAGAATAGACCAGAAGATCTCTAAAATATTCATGTGAATGAATGTCTTCTTGTCATGCTCCTCTGGAGTACAATAAAATAGAAACAATAGTGCCTTTTAACCTAAAGACCAGCATGATTCCATAGTCAATGATACAAAAGCTCCTGAAAGAATTAGGAGGATCAATCGTATCTCTAATTCTCTTGTGATCAGCTAAAATTCTTTCAGACTGCAAATCTCTAGCCAAGAACTTACTTAAAATAGCTGTGGATCATTGGAGTTTCATAAATTGAAAGAAATCTTAGAAGAGAGGAATGATCAGAAGCCGCAGCTGACTAATGGAATCTACGAAAAGGCCCAAGAAAGGACAGAGAACAGTCTTAAAGAGTTTAGGCATCCTCTTTCATTATCCCAGAAAGCACTTCTGTACTGAACATCTAAATGGTGGAATAGTTGTTCAAGATCTAATTAAACATTTTGCTTGCTGTTTTTATTGCTTATTACATGTGAAGCAACATTAACAAAAGCAGCACATTGATGACAAGGACTTCTTCAGAAGCAAACCAAAGAAAACAAATTGAATATGATAAATATGAAATAAAATATTTAACGACTGAGGTAATAAAGTAAAATGCTTCTATTTTGATTGGAGTCATTATAAAAAACTTTAGACAGATGAGAAGGCTATGCGTCTAGTGTTTAATCTAAGGCACATTTCTTTCATTTATGCATTAGGTTCAGCAATAATACTGAAGTAAATTAGCATGTTTTGACAGTATCCTCTGTGTGAGGAGAAATTACTGCTATGAAAGAGGTAGAAAAATGTCTGCTGTACCATCCTATTTCCTAAGAAACCCCAGGTATTTTCACAGGGCTGCACAGAGAAAGGTTGACAACAGATACATACAAAAATCCGTTGATTTATCATTCTACTCCTACTCAAATTACAGATTCCTGAATGCACTGAAGTTGTACAAACATTAAATATTTCACAGTGAATTTACTGCACGATACAGCTTGTTTACGAATGTAGTCAATGTGGGAAAGAGACAAAGGAGTCATATTTTTTGGTCCTCTCCATGAAATGAATCTCTGTCCTATTCCTTAAAGTCCATGTTTTAATGGCACAGGATCAAAGGGACATAGCCATACAATAGTGGGAAAGAAATGGTGGCCTAGGACCAATGTGTAAATCTTGACCCAATTCTACATGCCCTTTGACCTAATTTCGTACATTCTTGTACATCCTTATAGACAAGGGTACATTGGGGGGGGGAGAAAGCCCACTGCTTTCATAAGAAACCTCCTTGGTCATGTCCCCACAGCTTAATCCAGACCGGGGCATTTTACAGTCTGCAGGCCACATCTGGCCATTCAGCTGTTGCTGTCTGGTCCGTGGCATCAGCAGTGTCAGCATCAACTGGGTAGTTGTGTCTGGGGAGGCAGGGGACAGGGAATTAGTGGGGGGCCAGGGCAACATTGACAGTGAGGAATGGGGCCATGGTAGGGGGGCTGTTTTGGTGGAGACCTTCCACAGCACTCCCAGTTTCTCATATGGTCCATTGGAAGAGTAATTGCCCACCCCTAGATTAATCCTTTACAGACCTGATATACAGCTTTATCTGGGCAGGTTTCCAGTGGGATGGTTGAAGGAGGACTTCTGTTCACATAGATATATAGTCTTTAACATGATGCTTCAGAGTGGTAGCATACCTATGGTCATTTCCATTTGTACTCATCCAGATTCCTGATTCAATTGATCTTTACTTACATTTTTTTAATTTCTATAGGAATCAGAAGAATACACTAGCCTACAGCTCGAATATCATTTTTGTTTCTGCCAATGCTTTCTGCCAAAATAAATCCAATGTTTTTTTATAAATTAAGCCATTCAGATTTGTTTGACAAAGAGATGTACAGTATATAAATGTAATAAATAAAATATATAAAAATTGGAAGGAAGGCTAAATCCATCAGTATGTCCTTCAGTAAAAAGGAGTAGAAGGAAGCATCCTATCACATATATAGGTGTAACATCCTCAACATTCCAAACATATCAAGACCTTGCTATGCCATCTGATCTATGGATCTCAGGGGACCAGTGAAATCTTGAGGGGGCTCCCTCACTGACCTAATCTGATGTGCATTTTATGATTTTTAAACTTTTCAATCTGACTGCTTCTAACATGATGTGTGTGTGTGTGTGTGTGTGTGTGTAGATGATAAAGATAGATAGATAGATAGATAGATAGATAGATAGATAGATAGATAGATACACACACACACACACATACACACATACATACATACATACATACATACATACATACATACATAAAAAGGTAGTGAAAGAGTCAAACCCTACAGTGTCTTGCAAATAAGTTTTTAGATCCCCCAAACATTGCCTGGAGAATCACCACACTGGCCTGAAACTTGATTGGTATAGGTACAAATGCCAGATCCTTTGGAGAGGCCAGATACTGTCTGCAAAAGGCCACCTATATACACCAAGAAAGGAAGGTTGTAGACTGCATGGAAATTGTATAGCATGCTGACATCTTGAGGATGGCACAAGCCTCCTGAAAGGCAGGTAGAACTGTACCCTCCTACAGAAAGTAGTTAAACAACAGAGAGTTGTTTTACTACATGTCACTTGCTAGGACGCCTTGACTGACACAGAGGGCCATGAGTCCAACACATAGGTACAGAATTTAGAGTCCCATAGTGCTGTCCACAACCTCAGCAGTCACAGGATCAAAATCAATCCTAACACCTGTGGAATTCAAGCCCAATGATTTTCAGCAGTCTAGCTTAGCCAGAGGCCAACTATTATGCTTTCTTATGACTAAAGATTACATTAGTGAATGAAGCAGCACTTTGCTGAACTTGTTTGAGGTGTGGAGAGTTCAACTCCTTATTTTCTAGCTTGGTGTGAGATCACTCTTACTGTTGTAGTATGTAAATTTTAGCTAAGACGTGATACACACATTTGTTTTCTTTTATCTCCTGCTAATTTGTGGTTTACCAGCACATGAAAATTCCAATATGATATTGGAGAATTCTGAAGGACCACAGACAAAGGATTTCAGGCTGCATGTGGCTCTTGGACTCTGTGTTCTCCACTCCTGCATTAAGCTAAAAACAAACAAGTGATTATTTTAAACAGGCTGACATCGCAGCATGTGGCTTGGAGCCAGTAGAATCACAGTGTTATAAAGCCGCTGATGCTAGCTTTGCTCTTTACTCTGAAGAGCTGCACGTGTTTTTGTACTTGTTTGACAGACAGACTGACAATTTCTTTGTGTTTCTCTCCTGACCAGGCTGCCAGTCACGAAAACAAAAAGATCACAAATAAATAGACTTGAGAAGGAAAATAGATAGAATTACATGCTGATAGATGTAAAAAGCAGCGTCTTTATTACAGGTGCAAAATGCAATTAGGCTTCTTTTTTTTTTAAATAAAAAAAATTAAAGCTACGATAAGCTATAGTAAATGGAAACATTTCTTCATGATCCCAAATAAATATTCTGTAGCAAGACTGATCAACTTGGGATGTCTTGGACCTTCCTTAGAAATGACCTGCTTGCAGGTTATCTAACGGCCTACATTCGAGCATCTCAGGATAGCTTTCCTCTTAGGCAGGTGAAGTCAAAACAAGGTGATCCATCAGGAAACTAATGTTAATGATGCAGGTCTTCTATACAAACATTCTGATTCACACAGAGAAGGAGCAATGATTGGCTTTTCTGTCCCTTGATAGCCATTTCCACTTTGCTAGCCAGAGAAAAAAGAGCTACAGTCAGTAGCCAAAGTTTTTGCATTTTTAAAAACAGGAATACTGTATATTACATATAATAGCATAAGTAATATATGTTGCAAAGAATGTTGTCATACATATTAAAAATGGTTTTGCCTGGTCTGAATGAAGAATCTTAATGAGATGCATTAACAAGAACAGAGGTTCCCAAACCTTTTGGATCATTGGGAATTAAGAAAAAGCCCAATGGGTATAATTAATATAAATCAGCCTTGTTTTTGACATCTAAGTCAAAAAGGTCAATGCTGGATGCATGAGCAAGAATTATAACTTCTGCCATCATTTCCAATAAATTTGGAATCTCTGCTGCTTAGAAATCATTAACCACCAAACAACATATAAAGAGCACATATGAATGCTCTTTCTCTGGCACCAGCCAAATCAAATGAACAAGATTTGTCAGTAATGTCAGTGAAATTACTTAGATACTTTTATTTACAAAAAATTGTGGTAGACACTCATCCAAGAATATCACCCCTTTGGAGGGTTTTCTATGAAGTCCAAGATCCTACAGTGAGCATTACAATTTTTCTCACCATAGTGATCCCTACACTTTTACTTCAATGCTTTTTGAAGAACACCTTTGCCACCCCAGAAAGAAACAGTGGTCTCTGGCAATTGAAAATAAGTCCTACTATGGTGGAAGGTGGTGAAGTATATATATTTTCAGAGAGAGAGGAAGAGGCTTGGCAACAAAGAAGGGAAAGAGATTCTAGTTTCCACTGCCTGTGATGCTTCAAACCTGGATTCTCAATTGAATAAAACAACATGACCTCTAGGGCGAAATGGATAGGAATCCCAAACCTTTTAATACTTGATGGGAACAGTGGTCTCTTTGGGAGTAAAGATCTATTTAAAAGTCAATTATTATTACTAGTAGCCCAATGTTTGCAATTAGCTTTGATTGGCATTATATGCATTTGAGTGGAAGCAGGAGTTTCTCGTATGTAAAGCCTATTTACATACAAATGGGAGGTTGAACAACTAGCCTTGTGGTGCGACTGGAACAATCTGGAACTGCATACACTCAAAACTGTAGAAATAGTGGTAGACTTTAGGAGAAACCCTCCCATACTTCCACCTCTTAGAATGCTAGACAATACAGTATCAACAGTAGAGACCTTCAAATTTCTAGGTTCTATCATATCTCAAGATCTAAAATGGACACCTAACATCAAAAATGTCATTAAAAAAGCACAACAAAGAATGTTCTTTCTGCGCCAACTCAGGAAGCTCAAACTGCCCAAGGAGCTGCTGATACAGTTCTACAGAGAAATTATTGAGTCTGTCATCTGCACCTCCATAACTGTCTGGTTTGGTTCAGAGGATAATCAGAACTACAGAAAAAATTACTACCAACCTGCCTTCCATTGTATCCTGCATGAGTCAAAAAGAGGATTAGCACCTCAAGCTCATGCGCAAAGCGCACGAGCAAGCACATGCACGGCAGTCAAAAACTCGTTTCTGCGCATGTGCAGAAGCAAAATCCAAGATGGCAGCGCCCACGGAGCCACTGACAGAAACAGCTCCGTGACGTCACCACAGAGTTACTACCTACTCTATAGGACCGGATAGAACCGGTAGGAACCCATCTCTGGCACCAGGTAGGGAAAGTTGGGACAGACAATAGATATTTCAGATACAATTATCTCTAATATGCAGCTTCCTGGCCATTCTAAAATGCTGAATAAATAAGTTCTATTGCTTTATAGGAAAGAAAGCATTGTTGACCAATGAGAATTATAAGAGACGTAATGTCATGTTCTATTTCATATTCCCCATGGTTTCAGAATTATTCCGATTTTGGCTATGGTATCAGAAGGGATTGGATTTTTTTTTTTTTAATCACATACTCTGACACTATTTTTCCACTATGTGATTGAACAGTAATCTTGTCAACATGCCTTTTGCATTTTACTAATGGTGCTTGATTTCCAAAGCTACATATGTAAAAACCACATGAGTTGGGCTGGAAAATAAAAATATTAAAAAAGTCTCCTCTATTTTGATATAGTAAAATCAAAACCATTTTGTACAAATGAGTGTCAGATGTTTGCATTTTGTTTATACTATCAGATACGCTCCTTGTCAGAGTTGGTACTTTTCAGTAAATATCATTTGTTTAGACTAGGAGAAGTTTTAGAGGGAAAACATTTTCTAAAGCTGTCTTTCAAAAGTAAAAAAAACCAGCCGTCTCATGCTTGTAAATATTGGGAAACTACAAATGCCTTAGAATGCATCAAATTTAGTTTGTGGAATAATTTCATTATATATACTTACAATGCTAAAGGCCAGTATTTAATATTAGGCACATGTAAAACCCACAGGTGGAATTCTGCTTTCAGATCAGTTTTCTTGACCACAACCAACAAATTCCCACCGAAAATCCACTTGCCTACTCAAATTTCAGAGCTGATTTGTTTCTGCTGCCATCCTTCAATGTTACCAAATTGCTTGATTTAGTTAGGCAGCAATCTTACAGGCACCTTCCTGGAAATAAGCCTCACTAACATAAAGAACCTTACATCTGGGTAAAAATGCATAGAACTGCACTGTTAAGACCCCATATATTATATTGTATTTTATTTTTTTATTTTTTTATGTCAAGGACGTATTAGATAACATATATAGGTACAAACATGATTTGAATACATGAAATGAATACGAATAAAAGGGAACATTAGGACAGGGATGGTAGGCACGCTGATGCGCTTATGCATGCCATGTGTGTATATATGTCTATGTCTATGTCTATGTATATGTATATGTATATGTATATGTATATAGCAATAGCACTTAGACTCATAGTGCTTTTATAGCCCTCTCTAAGCAGTTTGCAGAGTCAGCCTATTGCCTCCAACAATCTTGGTCCTCATTTTACCCACCTCGGGTAAAGGCTGAGTCAACCTTGATCCCGGTGAGATTTGAACTGCTGAACTGCAGCTAGCAGTCAGCTGAAGTAGCCTGCAGTGCTGCATTCTAACCACTGCACCACCTCGGATCTGTATATATGTATAATGTATGTGTGTGTGTGTGTGTGTGTATATATATGTACCATATATATACTCTTATGTATTGTCAGTGCAGATACAGGTAGTCCTTGACAAACAATCATTTAATAACCGTTCAAAGTTGCACTAGTGCTTTAAAAAAGCTACTTAGAACTGGTCCTACTACATGTAACTATTGTAGTCATATTGTACCCACAGTCATTTGATCAAAATTCAGGTGCCTAACAACTGGCATGTATTAACAACAGTAGAGTATCCTGGAGTCATGTCGTCACCATTTGTAACCTTCCCAGGGCCCTTTCAATTAACAAAGTCAATGGAGGAAGCCAATTTTGCTTAAGAACAGATTTGCTTCATGATCTGAGCAAAAAAGTCATAAAACCAGGCAAGATTCACTTTAACAACTGCTTCACTTAGTGATGGAAGATCCAGTGCCAGTTGAAGACCGCCTGTATTATCATTCATAGGACTCCGTAAGATGTGCTATTTTCCCACACAAACTTTGTTTTATTTGTGAGTATGAAAAGCCTTGGCACAAAAACTAAATTGTCACAACTCAATGGTGTGAAAAGAAGTCATACCCGTTGATACAAAGATTGGATGAAGGCACAACAGCTTTAAGAAAGGACCTCATTCTTTTTCCCTTTCTGGATCCAAAAGAACACTGAGTAGACAAATGGGAGAACATCAGCATTGGTTTGCCTTCTGACTTGGTGTGGTGGTCTTTTTAACACAAGAATCTCAGAGCACTGGAGTCTCTGGAGTTACAGGAGAAGATATATCTGTCAGCTTCCCATGCAGGGCCTCGGTTTGGACATTCCTTTTTTTTCCTTTTGGATACTTGCACATCCAAAGCAAATGTCAACCATGTAAGCTTTGTATCCAACCTCAGGTTCTTCTTAAAGACAGAAAATCATGCAATGTTCCAGGACGTACTGCAAGAAATACATGCTAAACACTTCTGATTATAGGGCAGACAGAAGGTGGCTGACAGAAATGAGTAGAAGAAAATATTTCTTAAAATAAGTAACCTGTTGAAGGCTTCAAGTCCAATAAGAAAAGTCCAGCCTACACATTTTGATGCTATAAAATATGCATTACCATAAGTTACTTATCAGTGCGGATTCACCATCCCTGAATAATCTAAAACTCATTTTTTCATAGCATTAAGACAATTCTAACTTCTGATTTCTCAGCTATCAGTATTTCAGCACTAAAGTAATAAAACTCCCAAACCAATTTGTTTCATGAATGAAGGCAAATATACATGTCCAAGGATAATGTTGCAAGATCCAATCTGGATCAATCACAGGGACAAGAGATTTAGTCTTCTGAGCTGGAGATGAAGCCTTGGCAACATAAGAAAGCGACAGCCAATAGCCAGCCATCAATACACCAATCAACCAATAGGAAAGTACCACATAAATAGATGCACAGAATAGTCCAAAGCACATGTTCTGGTGGAATTCCTTAAGGTTAGGCTCCAGCAGGACTCTGAAAGTTCGGAAGCCTAAACCTCTGGTCCCAGTGACTGACCCAGATTAGATCTTGCAATTTATTTCACATGACTTTTAAAGGATAAGTTACCCCATCCCTGTTGGAGTTGTGTTAGACTAATATGATTCTGTCATTACTTGAGCCTTAACACAGTCTTCTGGAAGGTAACCTGATTCTTCTTCCCATTTGTTCTCCGTTCAGCCTCCAAACCTCCAAGCTTCCAGGGAGTTGTCTCACAAGCTGCCTTGCCAAACATCCATCAACAATTTTGGCAGTGTCAGAAATAGATAACATAACAGGTGCACATAGTAAGGTACCTTAACATCTAATGATTACATGAGCCCTTTTAAAAAAAATACACAAAGCAATCCAAATTTAATGTTGAGAGGACTGAACCAGCTTCCTTCTGCAGTTAATTGAAACTAAACAGAACAGTAGCTACTTATGATCTGTAAAGCAGAATGCCAAAAAGAGAAGAGGAGTATACACAGACAACGCAAATTTAGAAATAATTACTGCAATTTAAATATTGTAGGAGGAGAGTCATGTTAGTGTTAACTATTGATCCTTTGAGCAGATTTTTCAAGTGAAAAATTGGATTCACCTAACAGATTGGCATTAAACCAGTATTTATACTGTGCTAGCAGTCCAGCAAATCTCTAGGAAACATTGAAAAGGTATTTGACTTTCACTAAAGCTATAATCCAGGCGTCTCTTTGAGATTTCTCACTATGGATACTATCAGAGCAAGGGTGGGTTCCACTTACCTTCTCTACCAGTTCAGGATTGCGCCGTAAGTGTGCATTTTGCATGGGCAAACAGTTATTTCTGATTAAATTTCACTCCAGTGGATGGATTTCAAGCCAGAGGCCTGGTTCGGGGGCGTGTCCAGCTGGCTGTCACTGCCGGTTCAGCGAACGGGGGGAAATTCCCGCTGCTGGTTCTAGCGAACCAGTCTGAACCGGCAGGAACCCACCTCTGTATCAGAGGCTACTTTGTTGACCCTGTTTTGATATTCTATGCTTGTTTCCATCAAAATATCCTTTACAGTGAAACAGCCAGTCCAGTGTCATCCTATTTGAATGCCTCTGTTGGAAGCTTTGAGGTACAGTCTTTTACTAATTGGACCTGAAGTACTTCTCTGAAATGGACCTCTTCAATAACAGGTGAGGTGAAGAAGTGTTCCTTAACACCATTCTAGCCAGTAAATTTTTGTGCTGCCACAAAATTGCTGACCATCTGCACTTGGGGAATCTAAATTTATTCAAAATCAGTTATACTCTTTGATTATGGTCCTGTTAAACTTGGATCTTGCTTGCTTAGCCAGTTCTTCACAATTGTCAATGCAATCATATCTTCTCCAAGAAAGTTATACTGTAAGTATATTTACAGCTGAATAATTCTTCGTTTTCTTTCCTATTGCTATCATATTTACCATCTTAACTGGGCTGCAGGTGTGCTGTTTCTTTTCTCTTTCTTTTGTTTTGAATTGATGTATAACAGTCCATTTTGTGATTCATAATAAGCTAGCAACCTCATCACCATCCTTGTACAAGTTACTTGTACTTGCCTTCTTCAGGAGCAAGTGAAAATAAAAATGCCAGCTTGTGCTAGTTAATTTCAGCAAAAAGAATGAGAGATTTTAAGCATTGTTCTGACATTTTAGTACATTTTATACAATTTAGTTTTAAGTAAGTATACACAAGAATACTGAGTATTGTCCTCAACCTTTCACATCATTCTTATCCCAACAGAAACCTCTCAATCTGAATGAGGTAGGAGGAGGTGCCAAATTAATAAATCTGAACAATATCGCATACAATAGAGCCGTGATGGGGAACCTATGGCACGCGTACACAAAGTGGCACGTGAAGCCATGTCTCCAGGCACGCGTGGCCTTGCCTGTTTGTCTTCCAGGTTAGGGTTAGGGTCGCACATGCAACGATCAGCTGTCCGCATGCACGGTGGTACTGAAAACCGGCTTGCGTGTGCGCGCTGGCCAGCTGACCATCAGGTGCACATGTGTGCTAGAACCCGGACGTTTGGATTTTCCAGAGCACGGTCCCATTGCCCATGGCCGGCAGTGCTGAAAACCAGCCTGCGCATGCACGCCAACCAGCTGATCGTCGGGCATTCATGCACACTAGAACCTGGAAGTTCAACTTTTCCAGACTGCAGCCCCGATGTGTGCATGCAGGCGTGCAAGGCATTTCTGCTTGGCCTTTTTGGCACTCATGACGAAAATGTTCACCATCACTGCAATAGAGCATACAAAACATTTGTTAGACCAATTCTCAAATACAGGTCATCTGTCTGGAACCCACACTGCATATCAGACATTAATACAATTGAATGTGTTCAGAGATATTTCACAAGAAGAGTCCTCCACTCCTCTGCTCGCAACAGAATACCTTATGCCACTAGACTTGAAATTTTGGTCTTAGACAACTTAGAACTATGCTACCTTCAGTATGACCTAAAAGTGGTTCAGAAAATTATCTGCTACAATGTCCTACCTGTAAATGATTACTTCAGCTTCAACCGCAATAATACATGAGCAAACAATAGATATAAACTTAAGTTAAAATGTTCCAAACTCGATTGCAGAAAATACGACTTTAGCAACACAGTCATCAATGCCTGGAATGCACTACCTGACTCTGTGTTTTCTCCCCCAAACCCCCAAACGTTAACCTTAGACTGTATACTGTTGACCTCACCCCATTCCTAAGAGGTCTGTAAGGGGTGTGCATAAGCGCACCACATGCCTACCAACCCTGTTCTAATGTTCCCTTTTATTCGTATTTATTTCATGTATTCAAATCATGTTTATACCCAGCTATAGCTTTTACTGTTTGCATTTTACATAGAGTTTAATTGTAATTCTTACATTTTTAAGTAT
>JANHFT010005013.1:8647-21446 GCA_032467955.1 Pseudoxenodon macrops
GAAGAAGAAGAAGAAGAAGAAGAAGAAGAAGAAGAAGAAGAAGAAGAAGAAGAAGAAGAAGAAGAAGAAGAAATAAACAAAATTATATAGGGGATTTTTTTGTGTGCAAATATACAAGTTGTATAAAAAGCATTTCATGGAACAATGGCCATATTTCATTTCAACCATCCTTTGATAATGTATATTGATAACCGATTCATCCAAAGCAAACAAAAATTATGCTAATACCATCAACGCTGGCAGACCTGGTGAAATTGGGCCCTTATCTCTATCTTTCCAATGTTGAAGGATAAGCCACACTGTACGGACATTCATTGTATGAATAGATGGATCGATTTTTGGAAAATAAGTGATGTCCCATGTATTTATGCCAGGCCTGGGTCAGAGGTGGGTTCTGAATCTTCTTACTGCTGGTTCGCTTAGGGTCATGCCTCGAGCGCGCAAGCAAGCGCATGCACAGCAGTCAAAAACTAGCTTCTGCGCATGTGCAGAAGCAAAAATTAGCTTCTGCGCATACGCAGAAGCAAAATCCAAGATGGTGGCGCCCACGGAGACACCGATGGAACTCCATCGTCATCCTCCATGACGTCATTGCGGAGTTACTACCTACTATACAGAACCGGATAGAACCGGTAGGAACCCACCTCTGGCCTGGGTATAGGAAGAAAGGAGAGGATGTCATTCATTCAAAACAGAAAATCCAGAAGTAACTCCACCAGCCCAACTTTTGTGTAGCTCTTACCAGAAGTAACACTTTGCACCACTCCTTCTTTGGTTTTTGTGCCTGTAAAGAGGGGAGAGAGAGGTGGGGGGGAAGGAAGGAAGGAAGGAAGGAGAGAGGGAGGTAGAGGGATAGAAAGAGGAGACAGAAGATACGGAGAGAACAAAAGACAGAAGAAAGACAGAGAAAGGGAGAAAGGGAGGGAGGGAGAAGAGAGAGACAGAGAATAATTGATTAGTTTTGCTTTCAAAAACCATCCATTAAGATTCGCAGAGCTCTCTTAGCAGAGAGTTGAGTCACCGCATTAAAAGGTTTTGAGTTTCCTTCTTTCAAGATGAATGCAGCACTTCAGACAAGTGGCCCGTTGAGCATCCATTCAGATACAAAGCCCACAAACAAGACAGATACAAAGCCCACAAACAAGACAGATTTCAGATACAGCTCTTTTCCTAATGCTTGCTGGGGAAAGGAGAGAAAGCTAGTAGGTAGATGGCCAACGTTACACATCAGTTCTCGACATCTGGAAGCTGTGTTGGCGGACAATGTTTTTTCAACTCAAAGGGTTATTGCCCGCAAACTGGATTTAAAGCAAAATAACTCTAACATGGGAAGAGCAAAGAATCTTGGGCCACTAGACTCTGGCCAGCAGACAGGAGCAAAGCGAACACATCGCCATCTTCCTCTACTGTGGCCCTGTTTTCCTAATTCACCTCTGTCAAACCCTTCTCACGCCAAGTCAGCCGGTCCTCGTTCTCGTTCTGCCTGCATGCGAAATATTCAAGGTCATCCTAGGGATTTGTCTCAAGCTGTAGAGTTTCTAGTGGAGCCCGTGACTCTGCTTTGAGATATCTCTGCATCGGTTCACAGGATTGTGAAGACGGCACACCTTCCGTTTTGCTTTTAAAAAAAACAAAAACAACAACACGGTTGTTTGGGAAAGGCGCTACAGAGATGATGAAGGAAAAGAAAGGAGAACGTCAACACAGCGCCCTCGCAAACCTGAGCTGCACTGCAGGTTAATTTATTGCCAGTCATGCAATGTTGGAAGAAATATCCATCTGGGTTCAGCGCCAAGTGGGGAAAAAAGACACTGGAAACATGGTGGCTGCTGGGAAAGATGGTTTAATTGTGGACAGCAGGACCACGTGCTTTGAGGTCCTGGGGAAAAGGCAATCACATGTTTCAAGATGTTGAAGAAGAAACGAAAAAGATGTTGAAGAAAAGAAAGAAGAGAAGGAGCTGCTGGGAGTCCCTGAGGTTTTTATACCCTCTGTTGGGCTCCACCTCAGATCTTCCTTTTCCTGCACTTTGATTGGCTGTCAGACTCCCATGGGGTGGAGGGACTTAGCTAACTTTGTAGGCTGTCTCTCAGGCTTGGTTGAGCCTTTCTGGCTGATGTAATTTTCCACGAGTTTCTATTTGCTATATGGGTCTGCCTGAAGGGGGTTAGATCTTTTCTTATGTAGAATAGACTAGCTCAGACCATTGACAAAGGTAGGGGAAATGAGTGAGTTGCCTGTGACTTTAATGGGCCATTTACAAAGGTGGGGGATATTAAGAATGAGTGAGTCTGTTTCCTGCCTAAAACATGTTTCTCCATTTTTCATCCAAGGAAATATAATATTCTGCCTTTTTAATATTTCCTAAAATATTTCATTTTCTAGGAGAGGGGTAGGTGCTAACTTCCTACACTCATTTCAACAAAATGATTTGTTTTGATTCTAAATCATTTGGGGACACAGCTAGGAGTTGTGCATGAAGCTTCTAAGTGGGATCCTCAGCTTCTTGTGTTTCACAATAAATCAGAACAGAAACCTGTTGTGTATATAAAACAGGCACCATCTGTCTCTTTGCTGTCTTAAATCTGATAAAAGTACAAATATTCAAATAAAGTAAGCTGGGTTATTAAATACTCGTTCGTATCTGTCCACACTCTTCTATCAAGGAAAAGAAGCTTGAATTCGCTTTGGAGAAAGTTGAAAAATAGGATTATTCAGGGTTTGGGTTGTTGTTTTTTTTTGCTGGTCTCTTGTAATTGTAATTGTATATTGCATTTTCATTGCTTTCCCATTTGACATATCTTCCCACTCGAAGGGAATACGTTCAATGAGACAGGAGCACAGCAGATAAGGCACAGACGTTTGTGGGTAGGCATGTACCATCGCTTCCCAGAATTTCTAAAGTTAAAAAGTTGGGTCACTTAAAAGTTACTGTGCCATTTTCGTACTTAGCATTTCCATTTTTAGTTTCATCCTAATTCCCCCCGTTTCTTGTTGGTATCTTCCCCCAAGAGAGATTGTGTGTTCTTTAGGAGTGGGTTCTAACTTACCTCGCCGCTGGTTCACTTCCTCCTGCACCCACGCTTTGCGTGGCCGCGCGCATGCTTTGCATGCATGCACAGTGCAAAAACATTACAAAAAAGTACCCAAAAAAAAGCCAAAAACAAGATGGCGACGCATACGCAGTACCAGAAACTCGGCTTCTGCTCATGCACAGAAGAAAAAAAACCTGGAAAAAATTCCCCCCACCCAAAAACAAATCCCCCAAAAAAGATGGTGGCATCCATGGACCAGAACCGGTTCTGTGCCGTCACCAGCAGTTTACTACCTACTCTATAGAACCGGTCCGAATCGGTAGGAACCCACCTCTGGTGTCCTTTCTCCCTTCAACACAAGTTACCGATATTGAGTAACTTTCAAATACTTTATATACTACATTTATGTACCCTCCAGCTCAATTTTATTTTGTTATATACACAAAGGTAGGTTGCTTACTTTTTGCCTGTAGTTTGTATCATAAGTTTGCAAAAAGAGTCTGAAAAGACAATCAGTTGCTGAAATGGAAAACAAACAATTATTTCTAGAGAAAGAAAGGGGGCAATGTTTACATTTCTAATCAACCAATTTCAGTTTATTTATGACATGTTATATTTGTTCAGTAAATACTTTAATTTTGTTTGCAAAGCTCACAATGCTTGAGACTGACACCCAAAGCACAGACTTTTGCAAAGATGTACTTTAATTGTAAACATTTGGGCATTAGGTAGCCATAGTAGAGCTCAAAACTTTAAGCCAATAATTTTTTCTCCCTGTAAAATTAGTCTGCCATAAATGGCATTTAATATTGAAACTACCATGTAATTAGAAAATATTTTTTGTTCCAAATTGTCAGATTCACGAAATTGTTGATGAAGAACAAAGTTATGTCAAATTTCTAATGGGGAAAAGAAGGGGAGGGAATATATCAGCAAGCTTGTTTTACTTACTTGTTTTTAGAGGATTTGATAGAAATATCAGATTTTTTTCTTCTCCTTTAGGTAACAATTTTTCTAATATGACATTCTTGCCTCCACAGTTGGCTATTGTTCATAAAATGTCTACAATAAGAGTCATAAAGTATTTGCTTGATTTGGGCATGTTTTGTTAGTTTGTGCTATAATTAAACCACAGTATCACATATGTTGTATAAGAATTTAGTTTTACTTACATAAGAATTTATGCAACGTTATAATACTTCTATGGTGTCCTTCCATTTTGCATCATCAGTTGATTAGAGATTGGAAAATTTAAGGTCTAGAAAAATTATGGGGGGAAAAATCAAGAGAAAATATAGATTTATCTGTGCGTCAACCCCTATTCAAGTTTTTTTTTTAAAAATGTGTTGGAGGAAGCAAGCAATTTCCCCCCCCCTCTTCTACATTCAAAATTTTGTGGGAAAAGCAAAGATAATACCTCCTTTGTAATGTCCTCTCTTTTTATGACCCCCCCTCACGCTTCTCCTGCATGCACCCCATCTCCACGCACGCACAACAGAAAATTGCCAGTGGTATGCGCATACACATGCGCGGTGGAGCTGATGTAGGGTGATGGCTTGCATGCCCACAGAGAGTGCTCTGGGTGCCACCTGTGGCATAGGTTCGCCATCACGGGCCTACGGTGAAGCAAGCTCCATCCATTCCAAAACCAATAGATATTCTGTTCCAGGTTGCCCCAAGTCACGTTAAGCATGAGGTTACACACAAGTGATGACATGACATATATCAGCTATGTTCTTCTATGCAATCTCAAACCGCATGTGCTATCTGTCAGAAGGTCAGGAGAAGTCTTAACATTATAAAGTTTCTCAAAGTCTGCCTTGTGCAGGGATGCTTTTTTAACCACTTCCTGACTTTTAGAAACAGCCTGGTTTCTTTTCCTTACAGTGGTCTTTATTTCTTCTCCTGCCATTTTGGAGGGGGGGAAAACCCTGCAATACCAGTTGAAACCTTTCCCTAATCAGTTTCTTTGCGATAGCTTCTCTTTAATCATTTACATTCTGGGGAAAGTCAAATATTCCATAAGAAGCCAAAGTAATCTAGCTGAATGTATACTGTTTGTGCAGCTGGATATTTTATTTATTTGAAGTATTGAAAGAAGTCTCCTCTGACTTGGCAGGGGAAAAAAAAAAGACAGTGAATAAACAGTAAGAAGGGCCAAGTAATCCGAGCCAGAAAGTTGCTTCTTTTAGAGCAAAGCCTTGACAAAATATTTTCCATGTTCCAGAAAAGAAGCAGAAAAGCTCAAAAGCTTCATAATGTTCTTACAGTATTGTTGGGGGGTTGGGGTTTTTTTCATCTCCAATTTGGCCGTTCTTTAAATGCAAGTAATTGCAAAAGTGAAATGATTGTCCGTCCTGTTATATTTCATTCATAATGTTGTCCTTTGGATAGTCATAATAAACACATGGCATTTAAATAAGTTAAATAAGTTAAGAGTCTTGGTGGCGCACTGGTGAGAGTGCAGTACTGCAAGCAATTTCTGCTGCCTGCCGGCTGCCTGCAATTTGACCGTTCAAATTTCACCAGGCTCAAGGTTGACTCAGCCTTCCATCCTTCCGAGGTCGGTAAAACGAGGACCCAGATTGTTGGGGGCAATAGACTGACTCTGTAAACCGCTTAGAGAGGGCTGTAAAAGCACTATGAAGCGGTATATAAGTCTAAGTGCTACTGCTGTTCTCACCCTTACTTCCTCACTGTTTTCTCCTTGCAATGGATCTACGCTAGGGATGTCAAACTCAAGACCCATAGGCCAGATCTGGCCCATGAGGTGGTTAGATGTAGCCCATGGGCCCACCCAAGAAACAGCGAAGGACTGGGCCACTGGGCCTCAACCTGGCCCAGGCTAACTGGGCACTGATCTGCAACCTTGTGGTGGCCATCCAGGCCAGATCACGGCCAGCCTTAGATCCATGCTGCAGCCTCAACCCCACCCCTTGGGTATGCACACAGGAGGTGGCAAGCACGTGGGGCTTGGCATGACTGGGGACTGTGTTTTAAGTGCTTCCCTTTCATCCAGGACCCCAGCCCTTGTGCACTCACCAATGGTTTCAGGCAGAAGCCATCCCACCCCCTGCCTCACCTCACCTCATTCCACAGGATGAGTCTCCTACCACCCACCCCACCCACAGGAGACCCCTGGATTCCCTCCCCAACCCCGCCCAGCCCCCACAGGTGCCCCACATGCAAATGATGTCAAGCTGGCCATGCCCCCTAACTAGGCCACACCCAATCTACCATAACCACCCAGCCACGCCTCCCGCTGTGCCTTTGGATGATAACCACAATGCTGATGTGGGTCTCAATGAAATCGAGTTTGACACCCCTGGATCAAAGGATTATTTTATCCACATTTTTAATTCTAATGCTGTCCAAATGTGTAACTGCAGTTCCCATCCTTTTGAATCTATGAGAGGGCTATGAGAACCTCCCAGATATTTTGAACTTTCATTTTATAATATGCCCAATCAGCCAAGCTAATTGCATGAGGGCCATGATCTAAAACCTGTGAACAATACATTTCATGATATAGTACACCACAGAATTATTTCATGTAATTGTTTAAATCATATAGTTAAATCATATAGACAATACTTTGTATATATCAGTTCTGGACTAATCTTCAAGGCTTTGACCAGGATTCCTAGGGTTCATATGTAATGATGTCTTTATTCAGAGCATGTTAATCAACAGTAGCAAAAGCTATTCTGTTACATGATTTCTCTGTTTCTGCTATGAACATAATTTACTCACTATTCGAAGCAATGGGCAGCTGTCAAAATCCATTGTTCACTGATGATTGAGCCACCACACTGATGGATCTGAACAGGGAGCATTGTGTGTAAACTGACTTGCCAAGGCCATTCACCAACAGAAGAGTTTGATCCTCCAACAACCCTTGACCGTTTCTCTGGTTTCTGCACACAGACTAAAACAACTTTTAATCACTACATCAGGTTTCATTCAGTGCTTTTGATACGAGATCATAAGAATTCAAATCTAACACACTGGATGGTACACAAAAGAAAATGCTGATTTGGACCTCCATTAAAATAGATACTAAAAGTTACAATGATGAGTTAGGCAAGTTTATTAGTAAGTATTAGTCACAAAGAGCCCAATCTTTTTTCATGGGGTTCAAAGCCTTTACCAGGAAGTGAATTCATGGAATCCATTTGAGGACTGTATAGAATGCATCAGCTTTTGGGCTTCATCAGGTTCTGACCAGTTCTGGAGAACGGCTAGCAGAAATTTTGAGTAGTTTGGAGAACCAGCAGTGAAATTTTGAGTAGTTCAGAGAACCGGTAAATACCACCTCTGACTGGCTCCACTCCCATCTATTCTCTGCCTCCCGAGTCCCAGCTGATCGGGAGGGAATGGAGATTTTGCAGTATCCTTCCCCTGCCACACCAACCAACCAAGCCACACCAGGCCCACGAAGCCACGCCCACAGAACCGGTAGTAAAAATGTCTGAATCCTACCACTGATGTACATCTTACGGGTTTACCAGACGGATGGCATAGGGAACAAAGCTGTTACAGAATCAGGTAGCCCTGCTAGAAATACTTTGAAACCTCCTCCCAGAAGGTGGGAGTAACAGAAACAGACTGTAAAGTGGGTGTGTGGGGTCTCTAGTAATGATTTGAGCTCTAAGCACATAGCGCTTGTAAGTGGTATCCTGAATAATAGGAAGCGAACTTCCTATAATCTTCTCAGCTGTCCTTAACGGAGCCTGTTTTTGCTGGCAGAGGCACCGCAGGCCGGTTCTTTGTTGTTTCCAGGGCAGTCCCGTGGGGCAGATCTAAGCACCCCATGGCCATATTCAGCCCACGGACCTTGAGTTTGACACCCCTGATCTAAAAGGAATTAGAAAAATGGCACCAGCTGAAGCTCATTTCTTTCTCCTACAAAATCTAGGATTTGCAGGTGAGTTTTAAGCAATACATTGGTGCCACTATACGCGCAGAGATAATTTGCTAAGTTACTCTTATCTCTTTTTTGTCTATCCTGAGATTGCTTAATTAGAGTGATTGTTTAATCAGGATATTACAATCCCCTTTAATACAGCTCATGAATTTGGCATTACTTCTTTCTGACATATTTTTATGTTTTGTGTAGCAGGCAGCCAGCTAACACAGAAGCCTTCATGGACACAGTTAATTCATTGTCTTTTCTAACCGAATTTAATTTCATTTTAATTTCACCAACTGAAGCGAGCTTATTCTTCTCTTCAGATAATAATGGAGCTTATTGTTCCAACAGTTCTTGATGGTTTACAATAAGAGATTATTTTTTTCCCAGGCTGAAAAAATAATAATCGAAAGACTGTTTCAGTTCTAACCACGCCACATTTAAATGCTGAAAACAAACAAACCAGGAACCTTCTGTGAGTTCTGGCAGCTGGCATTGCACCAAAGGGTTCTTTTCACCCATACATTTCTAATAGGTGCTCTATACATCTGCATCTGTGGGATTTTCAAGATTTATCCTCAACAGCTGTTTTGTGGCCACAATGAATGAATGGAGGCAGAACCAGCAGTCGGAAGAAGGAAAGCAAATAAGCACCGGGAATTATTAAAATGAAAAACAATTGCTTTGGTAAGCGCACACAGATCTAAAAATTACAACTCTTTACAGTTTTAAGTTTTGCCTAATTAGCCCTCCAGTTGCTTTTCCTTCTCTTAATAAATCAGAGGGAACTGAATTCCACATAAACGTTAATTGCCTTAAAAATGGCACTTAAGCATTGACTCACAATAATAGTGTCTTACGTTCACTAAAATCAATAGCACTTTTTAAATCAGTTTGATTACTTTTCCATCCTAAAAGTCCTCTCCATCTAAAAAGAAAAAGACTTGAGCTTCCTATTTATTTATTTAACACGTTTATATAGCTACCTATCTCACTGAATGTGACTCTGGTGGCATACAACCAATAGTTGAACAGTAGCAAAACACGTTTAAAAACAAATAAAAACAAGATAAGTAATAAAAACAAGATTGCGAGAGAATCTAAACACAATACAACCATCACACAAGTTTTCCATGGGATCCCCAAGGTTTTTGGACAACCAAACATCAGGGGAGGCTTATGTTCCAGAAGGCAACAAAAAGAGACACATAATCTGGATCCTATCAGATGAAGCTCTATAGCAGTTTAGAGTCATGGTGGCACAGTGGTTAGAATGCAGTACTGCAGGCTGACTCTGCTCACTGCCAGAAGTTCGATCCTGACCAGCTGAAGGTTGAATCAGCCTTCCATCCTTCCAAGGTTGGTAAAATGAGGACCCAGATTGTTGGGGAATATTTGCTAACATTGTAAAAAAGAGTGCTGTAAAGCACTAATTGACAGCATATAAATCTAGGTGCTATTGATATTAGCAGATGGAACACACAACATACCCCTTCTGCTGGACGCGATGGGGATGGGTAGATATTATAGGGAAGAGATAATCCCTTAAATAACCTGAACTCATGCCATGTAGGGCTTTAAAGGTCAAAAGACAAACATTTGAATTGCATCCAGAAGTAAACTAGCAGTAAATGCAGTTTACAGAATAGAGGTGTAACACATACTATTTCTGTAAATTCTTCCATATAGTCCTGTAAATGAACATCCAAATCCTCCTTCCTTGGGAGCTACCTTAAGAGTAGCCATCTTTAGATACAATAAGAGTGGAGCTAGGCTCATTTTGAAGAGGGACACACACATACACACACACACACACACACATCTTAGTAATATATACCAGGTTGACTTTCTCATCTGTGAGTAAATCATAGTTGATCCTTATTACAAGCCAAGCTGATATTTAGCAATAGGAACCAAAAGCCAGAGTCTCTAAAGGCCTGCTCTCCCGGAAACACAATTCGGTTCTAGGTACTAGAATGTGCTCCTGGTACAACCTTCCCACTCCCCTCCCTGGTTTCCCATGCCAATTTTTCCATGTCAATCACCACCACAATATTCTGATTTGTCCCAACTTCCCCCAAGGCCCCAGTACTTCCCACCCCTTACCCAGAGGCTTGCAGAACAAGGGATCCTCACACATAATTCTAATTGAGTTCCCCTTTGCTCTGAGTATCAGGTCACTATCACTACCATTGCCCTAACTTGCTCTTATCTGAAAAAGGCAATTAGTCTCCTACCAGAGAAAATCCCCACATCATGCAAATGCATCCTTGCCAGCCAACATCACATGATGGAAACTGCACAGAAGTTCTACTTGACCACAAAATGGTAACAAAGACAGTCACTATCACCACCATTCCCCTAATCGTCTCTCACATGTAAAAGGTAACTTCGTCCTTAACATAAGTAAGACCAAGGAGTTTATAGTGGACTATAGAAGGAATAGATCAGACATCCAGCCCTTGCTTATCAATGGTGTCCGAGTGGAGCAAGTGGCCAGTTTTAAGTTTCTGGGTGTTATCATAAAAGAGGACCTGACCTGGGGCACTCACATTGCAGCACTGGTCAAAAGGGCCCAGCAGAGATTATACTACCTCAGACTTCTCAGAAAACAACAACTGAATGAAAAGCTGCTGGTGGCCTTTTACCGCTGCACCATAGAGAGTATCTTAACTTACTGCAAAACTAAACTAAACTAAACTAAACTAATTAGTCTCCTATCAGGGAAAATCTCCCCACCATCCAAACATATCCTTGCCATCCAGCATCACATCATCTGATGGAGATTGTGAAGAATATCTAACTGATCACAAAATGGCCATCATACTCTCATTTTTCAAACACCAGTAGGAAGAAGACAAGATAGATTTCATGGAGGGGGAAGGGAGTGGAATCCATGGCAATCTTCAGGCACCAAACATATAGTCAACCTAACATTCCATCTTGAGTTACTCCAATTTACTTAACAGGATCTCTTTTGTTTGCAGCCAATTTTATATTTCTGAAGATATGTTAGACTTCTTCAATATTCTCTTTTAATTTATACAGTCCTTTGAAATGTCTATTAAAATTTGAGACATAGCATCTGAAGGATCTTAGGAAACTCCAGAAGTTTTATTTCTCTGCAACATCAAATGTTGCACTTGTGAACTTTCATTGTAGGTCTTAGAGAATAAGGTCACACTTCAGTAGTAGAATTACGGTACATTCTTGCATGCTAGGATTAGCGCTTGGCATCTCCAGGCAGTGGCTTCACTCTGAATAAGACTATGTTTGATGTTCTCATACTAGAGAATTGTAAACAAGAAATAAAAAAGTAGAAACAAGAACAATAATGTGAAAGTATAGAACAGCAAGGCTTTACATCTGGCAATGTTCTGCAGTTATGAAATTTCAAGCACAATATCATAAAAACTTTGTAGAAATAAATGAAGCAATTACTGCAAAGCCTTAGTATACACTCCACTTCTGCTAGTAACACAGATGTCATTTGCTGCTTCTCCAGCAATGTGAAAACATCCAGGAAGCTTCAAGGATAGGTGTTTTTTTTGTGTGTGCACACAAAGACACACAGAGACACCAAGAGATGGCTGTCTAGCCTCCACTTGAAGACATCTGTTCAAGAGAAGTGAAGAGGTGCTATAGGTAATTGCTTCTGCGTTACATATTTTTACCTCCTTTTGATATTCAACTTCAATAGACTTCTTAGTTCTCTGCCAATGCCAACAGAGAACGAGCACAATGCCCAGCTTTCCAAAAAAGATAATTGGTAGTGGATTTCTCTGCGTGTTCAATTCCTTCTAATTCTTCAAAGGAACATTTCTTCTTATTCAGTCTTACCTGAATAGGAAGTCTAATCAAGGTTGAGCATAATTAATATCTGTATAGCTTTTAACGATTATTAAGACCAACAAGTGATGGAAAACATTTCCAATGCCCACAACGATGCAATAATGCTGGAGAATTCACTGCAGTAAAACTAGTTGTGGTGGTATCTTTATAATCATAATTCATTAATCTTTACCATGAGAGTAATGTAGCATAAACAAAGAAAGTGAAATTGATGTTTAGAGTTGCAGGAAACCAATGAATCCCAAAGGGTTTGGCTTATATATCATTTATGCATTAAAAAAATATTCATGTTGGTTTTTTTCCTCATTCTCCAAGAAGTTACATGACATCCACATATTTCATATTATTAGTTGTCCTAACAAACCCTGACTGATGACGTCTCCTCATCAGTTCCTAACTGTATTATCTTCACTAGTACCAAACATTAATTTTGCTATTATGACAATAACAATATAACAATAAAACTATAATTACTAACTTATCTGTTTGGAGTTGTCTTACTTGTGAAATATTTTGGTCTTAAATACACAGGACTGTGAATGTGAGTGTAGAAAAACACAAGTTGTGCTTTACAGTATTTCAACCTTAAACAGTTATTGTGACTTCAGGTCTTTCCATGCATGGGAAGAGGGCGAATGTTGATTTCCTGTGGACCAGTAAAATGCTTCTTGATTTTTGAATTAGTTTCTTTTTCAAAGAAGGGCAGGAAAGAGGATTTTGGAGCAATCTAGTGAAACATTCTTGAGTTTTTTTACATTGTTTTACTCTCTTTTTTTCTACCCCTACTCACTCCCCAAAAACATATCACGACATAATTACTTCACATGCTACTAATTTTATGCTACTGTTTTCAATATTCAGAAAATCCTAGTGTGTAGACATTTCAATCGGGGAGAAACAAGAGCCTTAGAATTACATTTTCTGCTTGGCAAGAAACCACTTTAAAGCATTCTCAGAGTAAAAGTATAAAGTGAAAACTCAACCGAACAGAAACATGTGA
>JANHFT010005013.1:50039-68838 GCA_032467955.1 Pseudoxenodon macrops
GTGTGCGCATGAATGGGAGGGCATTGCATTATGGGTGTGGGCACGCACACTGATTCCTCTTTTGACTTTCCCCCCCCAAGATTCTGCTTCTCTCGCTACTTTGTGAATATAATACAATATAATTTTTGTTTCTGAAAAATCGATATCTACTTCTCAAATCTATATCAGAAATTTGAAATAATTGCAAACCAGCTATTCTAGTTTTAAAACTAGAAAGTACGTATTTTAATAAATCAGATACATTTTTCATAGAAAAGGAAACCCACCTATTTCAGTTAATGCTATATCTTCAATATTATACTATAAATTTTCCTACATTAAACCCGAAATGTCTGAATAAAAAACAACAACCTCTCAAGATAATTTTGGGATTTCAACTCTGTGAATCTGTTTGGAATTCTTTCAGGCTGAGAATCCTGTTTAAACCAATTCCATTAAGACATTAAAAAATTGACTTTGATGATAATCCATAGATGGCACTAAACTTATTTGAAATATATTTCGATGAAATCAGTTTAACAAATATGAGATACAATGGATCAAATTTTCATTTATAATGCACCCACATATTTACAGATAAATCCATCTGGAGAATTACCATAATTTACATGATATGTGTTAATTTATGTAACTGTGCAACTGACATCTTTAGGTCATTTGAATAATTATGCAAATGACATTTTTAGGTTTTTTTCTGTAATTATACAAATGATGAAAACTGTCACAAATTATCTAAAAACATTGATTGTGTGATTTACATAAATGTCATAAATTACGTCAATCTGTATTTAGTGGACATTTGGAAGTAAGATATAGCCTTCCCACAATGATTAATTAAATCAAATTTCAATTTATATAGATTACAATGTTTCTGGAATATGTTGGAAAGGATGCAAACACATGAGCACATCTTGATGCCTTGGTGTAAAGCTCACTTAGCTAATAATTCTGATCAAACATGTAGAATTGAGGAAAGCATAATTAATTGATTGATTGATTGATTGATTAATTAATTAATGTAGCTGTAAGAAGTCGCAGTCACTATTATCTACATTTTCCAGATTTATTAAACTCATGCCACCTAAAGAATTTAGCTCAATTTTTGAAACCAGTTTATTATAGAAAAACTAAATCACATTGTTCCTTGTGTTAGTTAATAACATTAAAGGCTGGGAAATTCTAATTGCCCTGATTGAAAAAAAATACTGTAGTAGACAAGAGGTTTGAAGATATTTATTGCTTACAAATTATTAGTTATATTAAGTTTGTGCTAATAGCTTTCCTTAGTCAGTGAAAATATTCTTCAGGTGAAGCATACTTTATTTGGATGTTACAATGTCTTACTTTTCATTTGCATGCTTTTCTCTTTTTTTAAATGATTTGTTATCAAGAAGAAACTATCTGATCAAGAAATATTCCAAGATGGCGTCGACGATGGCTGCCTCGGTGAAATGCTCTCTAAATAGAAACAAGGAGGATCAAGGAAGCAATGGAAATAATGAAGAAGCAAATAGCAGCACAGCCAAGATCAGCTGATACAATAGGTAGAATTTCAGTCGTGTCAGACATGGTTCTACCAATCCATCAACGAAGGGACTACACCGAACCAGTCAATGCCTGACAAAGAAAGAATTAACGCCCTTCCGGGTGCAACTATGTGACTACAGCGTCCAATCGAAAACAAGTTCTTTCCACCTATACAAAAAGGAAACTGCCCAAACTACAGGAACAAAAGCACCTGCCTAACCTAGATCCTGGGAAAGGACTGGATAACTGGATAAAACCACTAACTCCATCTTAAATCTCCGCAACCAACCTTAAAAATGCATTCTTATCAGGGGTGAAATCTAACAGGTTCTGGAGAACTGGTAGCGGAAATTTTGAGTAGTTCGGAGAACCAACAAATACCACCTCTTGCTGGCCCAGAGTGGGGTGGGAATGGAGATTTTGCAGTATCCTTCCCCTGACACGCCCCCATGCCACGCCCACAGAACCTGTAGTAAAAAAAATGGATTTCACCACTGATTTAGATTAAATACATATAATTATATAATCACTACTGTATGCAAACAATAAGTCATATGGAATTCCCTGTCCAAAAATACAATTCACAAGTCTTTTTTATAGTACAATCCATATTAAAGTTCTTTTCTTGATATTAAATATTTAAATACATTTAAATACTAAATTGTATGTGTTATATTGGAAATAATATTGTAATTTTAATTCTACAGTTCATTGTTATTGAATTTTATACAAATTTATGCAATTTTATATTTTAGATGTTTATATTGAAATTTTTCTGAGAGCTATTTTGTGAAGATGTTTGACTTATCAAACATCAAATATCTTATACCTGCTTTCAATTATAGGATTCAAGCAACAATAACATTCTTTGTGGGGCTTAATTGTATGGGATGGAGGGAGAGTAGCAGGAAGGAATATTAACTAGATTTTTAAATTATTCTTATATTCATTATTCCCAAGAAGCTTGTTCTTCTTCAGGCATTAAATTCAAGTGGCGGGATCTTTCTTGTTATTTTATATCATACAATTGTTATGAGAAAACTGGAATTTATTCTCTTTCAGAATAACTGTCTGTAAAATAAAAAAAATGTGGAACAATTTAAGAGAATAGTTTCATTCTCTTGCTCTTTTAAAATTCATGAATAAGTAGAAAAATTACTTAAAATATAGTCAGTTTAGGTGAAATTGAAGTATAATTACAAGTACTTTCCCCCAACAATATGAAATGCTTTGATTGGTAAATGAACATCTCATTAAGCAGAAGGTACAGTAAGAAAGACCAAGCAAATAAGAAGAGATATGGCTGAATTATTTACACTTAAATTATACTGAGGCCTTCTTCCAGGTTTCCCATCAAAAGTGGAGATTAGCTTCTAGAAGGAAGAGAGAGCTTTTGGTGGCACTCCGTTTATGGAATTTCTTCAACCCCTAACTTTGACTGTTGCCTACATTTTTATTTATTTTTTAAATTTTATTTCTATGAATCTCATCTTTATTATTTTTACAAATAACTCCAAACATATCCACACCTTCCTCGTCTTATTTTCCTCACAACAACCCTGTGAGGTGGCTTGGATTGTATTAGCATCATCTGGTATCAGGTAAAGGACTTTCTATTTCCCCAGGCTTTTAAAATGGTCTTTAATTATCTTTTAAGTTTGTTTAATATTCATTGCTTTAGATTCTAAATGACCATGTTCCTGCTGCCTACTTTTTTGTAGTGGTTATTTTTTATTTTGAGTTTTGTTTTATTTATTTATGGCGCCTGATTTATTTATTCAAATTGTATTTTTATGTTTGCTTTCTTATAAACAACCCAGAGATCTTCAGCTAAACAGTATAACAAACTTTTAAATTTAAAACTTTAATAAATTAAAATGTGTTAAACTTTTCAATAAGAAAATAATCTCAATCTTATCTGGCACAAAGTTATAGTTACTTCCAGTGTATTTCATAAATTATTTCAGGAAAAGAAGTGACTCCAAGAATCAAAATAAGCCATTTTTGCTCTGACCCATCCACATGGTGAGTGAAAAATAAAATATAAGAATATAAGAATGTTGGGAATAGGGAGAGAAGTGAACATACATGATTGTTTTATAACACACATTGTATTAATAGATACCATATATTGAATTCCGCATTTCAAAGTGGAAGAAATGCTAGGTGGTACAGTGAAATGATAGACTGAAGGTTAAGACATTTGTGCCAGAAAACGAACAAATGCTTTGAGAGCCATTATCAAATTTCACAGATTATTCAATATTCCAACCATTTTGTTTTGTTCGCTTCAAAAACAGAATGGAGGATACCGTAGTTAACATGCTTCCTGCATGCATAATGAAAAACAACTTTTATGTACGGTCAGCAACCAGCAAAGTAGCTACAACCCTAAAACAAAGCATTAAAAACAGCTCAAATACAGTTAACAGCAATAAAACCGCCAGAGAGACCTGCCAATTAAAATTTACAGGTAGAAGAAGTAAATGAAAGAGAACAAAATGTAACAAAGCGAAAGAGGGTAAATCAGAACAATATTTAGATTTAAAAAAAGAGCCACTTGTTTAGCAATTACCTTAATTTGTGACCATTCTCAAATATGAAGGAAGGCAATTTAAAAAAATCCATTTTCTAATCAATATGTGCATAGACCAAATTTAATACACCTGACAACAAAAGCTTCCAATATAAAGCTGAGGGAGCAACAGCACAGCTGGTTTGAAGATCCTAATCAGCTAATTAAAGTTACAAAGCCCAACTTGTTAACTTTCAGGTAGCCCCAAAAAAACTTGAAAAAGGAGGGAAAGAACCAGCAGAATTGCAAGATAACTTTATCTGAATGAGATGGCATCAATAGGTGATCTTCACAACATTTCTCTCTCTGTGTGTGTGTGTAACTTGTTCACTTAGTGGCCATTTCATTTCACAACCAAGTTGTTGGAATGGAACACAGCTGCTAAATGAGGAAGGGGGGTATAAAAGAACTTTCTTGGGACAACTTTGCAAAATTAGCATACTTTAGGGCAGTTTCAATGTCAGCGGCTCTGTGTGGACTTGAACTCCAAGAATTTCCCAGCCAGCATGCTAGTTGGGGCAAACAACTAGGGCCTCTTTAAGACCTGTGGAGTTCAACTCCAAGGATGCATGGCTCTGCATGGCTCTGCATGGCTGGGAGTTGAAGTCCTCAGGTCATAAAGGGGCCACAGTTGCCCACCCATGCCTTAAGCAATAGCTGCTGGTAAGAACTTGGTAACTCTGTTTATTATAATAATAGAGTTCCAGTTTGAGAATAGAAAACAAACTACCCCTCTCTCATTGAAAACCTGATTTTTACTAGGAAGTGGTAAAGTATAGATATACCGTTCTTGTAGAAAGGGGAATGAAGAAATAAGTGCACTAACATTTCAAGTTCATTCTGCCCACAGGGACAATTTATCCCATTAAATGGGATTTACTGAAACCTCCCATCCAATACTGTCAAGGTAGAACATTAAGGAAGAACAAAATAAAGGATCTGCCATGTGCTGGGCAAACCTGCAATGAAACTCTTAGTTTACAGATCTAAAAGGTCTCCAGGAAGGAACCCAGTCTTGTAGCTTGCCTGCAGGACTTAAGTCTCTATGGTGTAGAGACTTTTTAACAAATCTACTTTCCTCTAGCCTAGAGATTTTTTTTTTAAAGGAGCGGACATGAAGGCCACAGTAATATAAAGTCACATATGCTTTTTTGTTTTTTTTTACTTTCCACCTTTGAAGCTCATCAAGAAGAATTAACTGAGCCAGTGGAGCCAAAGAAAATACAAGTATCAGCCAATAAGAGAATTTGGAAACCTAGACCGAAGAACCATTCCTGTTTCAACACAGATTAGAACACAACATGAAAGCTGAAAGAATACTTTCAAAACCTTATACAGAACAGTATGCAGGACAGAGGTGAAATCCAGCAGGTTCTGGAGAACCGGTAGCAGAAAATTTGAGTAGTTCGGAGAGCCACCAAATACCACCTCTAGCTGGCCCCAGAGTTGGGTTTGAATAGAGATTTTGCAATATCCTTCACCTGCCATGTCCACCAGGCCACGCCCACCAAGCCACACCACACACCCCAAGCCATGCCCACAGAACTGGTAGCAAAAAAAATTGGATTTCACCACTGACATAGGGCCTTTAGATCCCTATCTGTGCAATGTATACCATTTGGCACAGAGATTTAACTTTAAGTAGCTTAACAGCTCCATATATGTATCTCGATAATGGTTAGCATTATTCAGAGCAACTTAAGGAAAGAAAGACTACTGAAGCACCATTCTTCTCTCTGTGAAGAATGGTGCTTCTCATTATTATCCACTAGCAGTGCTGTCAGGAAAAAAAACACGCCTTCTCTATGTTTTCTTCTGCTCTTAAGACTCTCTTGAAAAGAAATCCTAAAGAGTATTTTTCCCTCTTTTAAAGATTTTTGTCAATTGTTTACATGCAAAGACGGAGAAAAATAGGTGTCAGCACATGTACACTGAACTCCATTCAGGATGTGATTGCCTTTTTGATTTTACAGTCTACCTATTTTTTTAAAAAAATCCACAAAAAGGATTGTCAACCAGGTGATGCAGACAGCAACCCTTATATAGTGGCTGGATGGAAAATGACTTAGGAGATACTATAGGGCAGTTTTAAGACAGCAGTGGATACTTACAATCTAGCATTGGGGAATAAAAAAAACAACAAATAGAAATCTCAAGTGCAGCCAAGCATGAGATTAAAGAAGGTTGGAGAGCACACTGCTTGACTAAACACATTTTGTCCTCTTTTCAAGTACCTTCACGCCTCAAATCCACCTTCTGGCTTCAAGTGTCCTCCTTTTTTTAGACATCTTTTTCCTCCCCCAAACTACTTTACTCCTTAATCTTTCTTTTCCCTTGATCTGGGAGAATGCAATATAAAAATGTGTGGAAATAAGCTTTCCACAGTTCACTTGCCAATGAAGTGTCATGGTCCCCAAAATGAGGTAGAAGCATGTGAGGAAACAATAACTGGTACGATGACATTATTCCCAATCTTTTGGGAAAAAGACAGCATTTTACACAAGTAGTTAAAACTCTGAGTGGTTTGCTACTGCTTCATATGACGTATGACCTAAGAATCACCAACTCAAAATAGTCAAGCTGTTAGCCAGGACTTCCATTTCTGTATTGTCTATCATTACAGAAATAGCCATTTTTTTTGTGTTCCATTTACTTCCATCAACTAAAGTTTTAATGAAGGGCTTTCAGTTTGGCATTCAATGCTCAGAAAAGCCAACACACTGAATTTTCTATGAATATAGATGCTGGAAAATCAGTATGGAAATTTAGAGCAACCTCCTCCTGGGCCAGCTGAGTTAATTATACAATCTTGCAAAGACCAGGATTTTAAGACCACATGAGATTAAGAAAGGCTGTGGAAATTGCACATGTTACAGGGTTATGAGCACTCCACTGTGTCGTTTTCATAACAACTGAAACTATCATAGGATGGTTGTTTCAAAATTAAAATCAATTTACAAATCAAAATAAAGTCATTACAAATATCCTAGCACTTGGGAAAATTCAAATCTGCCTCCTAATCCCGCCCCCTCAAGACAAATTTCTTTTTTCCAAAAAGTCCATCCCACCAATGAGGTCAAATATCATTTTAATATTTTTTTTAATACTTCCAACTCAGATTAAAATATACATTATATAACACCAAAGACACTTCATGTACCGATTATATCCATGAGCCTTCACATTAGGATAGTTTTTAATTTTTGAAGGAGAGGTTAAATTCAGTCTAGGTAGGTCCTGCTCTTGGCAACTGCCTGAAAGGTTCATGCAGTTTTGAAAGTGGTTGGCCATTGTCTCTTTCCTAGGGCTGAATGGGAGTGACTGGCCCAAAGTTACCCAGCCAGCTTTCATGCCTAAAGCAGAATTAGAACTCATGGTCTTGCAGTTGTTGCCTTAACCATTAGACCAAATTGGCTCTCTTCTCCTTGTTTGTTTGTTTGTTTGTTTGTTTATTATTTTCATCACGAATACTATGAATTGAATGCTTATGTATTGAACGCCAATGATGGGATACTTATCTCCTATCACTTCTGAGCGACTGACACATTGTAGCTGCAACCAGCATACAGGTAGTCCTCGATTTACAACATTTCATTTAGTGATGCTTCTAAGTTACAACAGCATTGAAAAAAATGACTTAGAACTGTTTTTTGTTTACAACCATTGCAGCGTCCCCGTGATCGAAATTCAGTCATGTGATTGAAATTCAAATGCTTGACAACTGACTCATATTTACGATCGTTGCAGTATCCTGGGCTCATGTGATCACCTTTTGTGACCTCATGGCAAATAAAGTCAAGGGGGGAAGCCAGATTTACTTAACAACCATGTTATTAATTCAACAACTGTGATACACTTAAGAAATGTGCTGAGAAAGATCATAAAATGTGGCAAAATTCATTTAACAAATGTTCCATTTAGCAATAGCACTTTTGCGGCCTTAAATGGAAGACTACCTGTCAAATCTAATCCTGATTCCCCACCCCCAATATACTCTTTTTAAATCAAAATAAAAGACATAATGCTGATGTTGCTGGAACTGACGAAACACAGATTCTATTTGTCTCTTTAAAGGCTGCCCAAAAACTACTGGATTTTTGGATTCATCAAACATGTCAATATGTTCCGATATTAGCAGATGCTCTATTGAGAACAGAGCAACAATTTTTTTATGTTCACAAAATTAGTCATGGAGCTATGCTTTTCATCATCTTTTGTGAGGCAATAGCTCACTGTTCATATCAAAAGCAATGGGACTGAATTACCACAACTTGAAAGTTTGAAAGGGAAGCAAGGCTAATATCCAAAATGGCACCCAAAAGATCTATATCAGGTCCAGTAGGGAACAAGACAGGATATTTTAGATCACTGTTGACAAAAGGTTTTAAAGCTTTTATGTTGTTGATTTTACATTATTTAAATTAGTAAACTGCATTTTATTGTTCTTGTAAGATGCTGACAGCCACTGGGATTAGGCAGCCAGTACATGGGTAAATAAATAAAATATGGAGCACTATTTGCATTTTTATTCAGAGCTTCTCAGCGTAATCCTGTAGATGTAAAGAGCAAAACATGGACAACCATGTCAGTTCCTAACTAATATGTAAGAGTGATTTTTTTCACTTCAGCATAGTTTATTTTCCAGAGTCTCTTATATTTTAAGTCCCTGTTTTCTTTTTGGCTTATAATATACCTGTCACTTAATGTGATAAATGAATAAGAATATATGATTTCATTCTTGTTTTTGGCTTCTTTTATCCTACCAGAACCTTTAATGAATACACATAAATTCAAGGCATCAACAGGAACAAAGGAGAGAAAACAAAGCCAAAATTATCAAAGAAACCATAGTTATTTTTATCACATGCCAGAATGACTGGCTAGGTTTGCATAATACAGTAAATCACAAACTAGCAACCATATTTTAGCTTATCAAGTTTCCTGAATGCACCCTGCGTGGTTAATTTATGGTTCAAAATCTACTGAGTTTCATTTGAAGTGAGAAAACCATACTAATATTAGACACACATAAATATATTCTGCAAAAGCCAATATAGCTCTTTGTTTCTTTGATAAATTATACCATCATTCGGATATGGCTAGTGTGAATGAGAATATTTGCCTGGATCCCCATTAGTTCCATGTTGTCTGATTAATTTATTACATAGATTGGGTATGATGATAATGATAATTGCTTATTGACTTATGTCAATAAGCAATAAAGCTGTAAAGCTTTATTGCTTATTGACATATTTAATTAGTTAATTATTTGCCTACGGCTTGTATTTTTGGCTTTTAGGATATTTATTTATATGGTTTTTAATACTTTATGTCTGTTGTTTCTACATTTGTTGTTCTATCTGATTGGTATGTGCCATCCATAGATGCTTTTTGTGAGATGAGTGCCAATATAAATTTTATTAATACATTTAGAAATAAACATTCTAAATTGGATGTACATTATATATTGGATGTGCATTTCCCTTTGTGAGCATAACAAAGCTTTAACTAGTAGCCCAGAAATATTATCAAAACTGCTTTCTGAATTGGGAAACTGGAATACCATCCCAGGAAGAAGGGCAGCAGCAAGGGAACGGAGAAATGGAGGAGAGAGGAAGGGGGAAGTAAGAAGGAAGAAAGGAGGAGGTAGAGGAGGAGTGGTGGAAGGAAAGGGAGGAGAAGAGAGGGGAAGTAGGAAGGAAAGCAGAAGGGCTGCAGTAGGTGGAAGGTGGGGATGGTATGAAAGAAACCCTGGAATTTGAAAGAGATAATGAAATGGAACTTGTGAAAGAAGAAAAATATTATTGTAAAAGAAGTGTATTATGATATGTGAAATTTATATGTAAAGATGAAATGTGAAATAAGATGTATGGAAAATAAAAAACTTTTATGAACAACAAAAAAAGGAGTTTGCTCCTTAAGCATACTTTTGCTTCTATCAATAAGTAAAATTCTTATAGCTGTTGATAGATAAACTATCTTCAAGAACCTTGACAAGGATTTAAGCAGGTTTTAAATATTTGTTTTATCCTGGCCTATGAAAACATTTCCTATTTGTTCCAATATGAGAGGCTGGTACAGACTCAGGGTCTAAACAGCATTTTGAAGTAGAGCTGAGAGTAAAACATGAGACTTAAAAGATTAATGAATCTGTAACTATAATTTTCTTTTTTAATTCATTTCCCAGAATCCCAAACACGTATTTGGTGAATTTAAGATTTCTATCAAAACACACTTTCAGAATTCATTGCAAAAAAAAACACCCGAATTCCTGTCCTTTATTTAGGTAATAATGCAACATTACACAAGACATCTGGTGTCTGGATTGGGGAACTGTGCTCCAGATGTTGGGTTGCATTTCTCCCTATACCATGCTTGCTGCTGAAGCTTACAGAAGTTGGTTCTGTGACATTTTGAGTGCCATGCTTGAGCTAGAAAATAAAGTTGGATAAGAGACAAATCCTTGCCTATCAAAAGAGAGGACAGGACACGAGATAACAGACACAGCCTTTGAAGCAGGATGCAATTAAGGGAAATGATGCATCAGTGAATGGAAATGACTGAGCACCGGTGGCCACCTTGTTAAAAGCTGCAGTTGTATAAATCAGATTTTTCCAAGAGTTAGTCACCCTCTGAGTCCATCCTTGGTTGTGTTAGTAATGTTAGGGGATGTATAACTATGTTGTTCCTTAGTTTGGAATGTTTGCTTGCATATCTTTCAATTCTACCATCTGTTTAAGATATGATTTAATACTCCAAAAGCTAAAATTCTTCCCCTTGACAAAAAGCAAAAACATAAAAAAATCAGTTTTTTTTTAAATTGAAGCATTTATTTGCAGCCATAGGCTTTAACCAGAAATTACCCTTCTTTATTAGATCCATGTTGATTCAAGAAAATATGAATATGATTATATAGCTATGATAGAATTATCACTACAGCAGCCCAGGCACATGTGAATGCGTGTGAGTTTTCCGGTGACTAAATCCGTGTTACAAACTATTTGGTCATTATGAGGATGCAGTAACAGTAATTAGATTAGATTAGATTAGATTACTTTATTGTCATTGTACATATATACATAGTATACCCATACAATGAAATTCACATAACACCCGATACAGGTTTGGAGGATAACCCGTCCATTAATAACCTTTCCCCCCACCCCAGCCAATAATTTTTCTAGAATCCTAGAAAATGTGAGATTAACATTTGCTCATAGTGTTATGAGAGGGCAACATTTAACCAGGTAATGGGTTAGCTTGGGGCAACAATGAGGGACTATCACAGTGGAGGTGGTTATAAATGAAACAGATCCCAGCTCCACCCCCACCCACCCCCGCATCCTGCTCCTGACCCCACATCTTTTAATTAGGCTGCATTATTTGCAGAGGTGGGTTCCTATCGGTTCTATCTGGTTCTATAGAGTAGGTAGTAACTCCGCGATGACATCATGGAGCCAGTTCTGTCAGTGTCTCCGTGGGCGCCGCCATCTTGGATTTTGATCTGCGCGTATGTGCAGAAGCTAGTTTTTGACTGCCAGTCGTGCGCTCGGTTGCGTGCTTTGCGCATGTGCTCGAGGTGCGACCCTGAGCGAACCGGCAGTAAGAAGATTCAGAAGCCACCTCTGAGTGTTTGGCTTTTTATATGAAATAATTTTTTGACTTTTAGCTTATATAATTTTTACCTTTTATTCCTGAGGTAAGATGGGCTGCCAGTACATTTATTTATTTATTTATTTGTTTGTTTGTTTGTTTGTTTGTTTGTTTGTTTGTTTGTTTGTTTATAAATAGTTAAAGCATTATATATGTCTGTGTATATACTGTATAAGATACTTGTTTATCACTGTCTCAGAATGGACTAACTTGCTGGCATTGTCAGCAATACAATAAGAGCAGGGGGGAAAGAGTGCTTCTAAATATGTTACATTTGGAGGGAGGTTTAGTTTATATTTAGGAGAATTATGTCTTCACATTGCTATACCTCTGATTTTATATGCACCAATATGGATGCTGAGGAAATCTAAATATATGCAACTCCATGAAAAGTTTTGATTGTAACATTTGCTTTGCATAAATATTTTAGATGCGATGACATAATGCTACAAAAATGTCAATTTTTCTAACAAGAAATCAAAACGTTCTTCTTCTTGTCAGTTCCTGTGCCTAGCCTAGCAGCCTCTTGAGATAATAATGATTGTGAATAATGTGAACAGTGAATTTGACCCTGAAAGGATTTTTTTTCATACAGTATGTCTAGATCTTAATTCGACATAAAGATCTTAATTCTATATTTAAAACTGTCAATTAGCTTTCTGAGCATTCAAGCCATGTTTTTTTTAAAGAAAGGATGCCAAAACACTCTGAGTCATTCAATATCCTGAAATGTTCAGTATTTGCATTTGCAAGTCCAACTGTTATCCGAGGTCAGTTGCAAAGGAAAAATTATAAATGGTTTGGATTTCTCAGTTACATTAATAGAGAAATTTGAGGCTGCTTTTACCCAATTATTGGATATTGTTCAAACTGAAAATGGCTCCCTTTCTCGTTGCAACCTTGTGGTAAATCAATTCAGCCAAAAGATTACCTGTGTTTAATTCTTGGCAGAATTAATCACTTTAATCACTTTGAATAAATGCAGACATTCTTCTTAATAATATCTTGTTACTCCACTTTCCCATGTTTAGCCATGGTTTATTAAACCACCACTTGCTGGAATCACACAATAGGGAACCAAATATTGTTTACAAATTCACACTGCACACTAAATAAAATCAGAACATGCCACGAGTCAAAGCAATATGTGAAACAGGTGACAGAGACCCAATTACAAGAACAAACTTGGCATAATTTATAAAGGGAAAGGGGAAAAACATTCATCTGTGATATTATACCATTCCTTGAGTTCATTCTACACTTCTGAGTGGACTGGATCACTTCCACTATCCTATAGAATCCCTGATATAGCATAATCTCAAATTTTGGGGCAATTAACGTCCACCAGAATCTATCTCCCAAAGGTGTTTTTCAAAAAGGTAACTGGACATTCTTGGGTTTTTTTCCTTTAAAATGTTTTGTTTCTCATCCAAGAAGCTTCTTCAGTCCAGTTGCCTTTTGGAACAACCAGAACCTGGACGATTGAGAATTTCTGTAGACACCAGAATCTATGGGTTTAAAAATCCAGATAAGTTTTAGGTAGCAGCAAGGTTTTTGCTACTGTCTAATGCAGTGATGGCAAACCTTTTCTGTACTGAGTGCCAAAACGGGAGCATGTGCATGCATGCATGTGTGCTGGAAACTGGAAAAGCAGCCAACTGGTGCGCATGCAGCTGCTCCTCTGCTTTTTGGTGCACGCATGCGCACCGGCCACCTGGTCTTCCAGTTTCTGGCACACATGCAGATACGAAGACCAGCTGGTCAGTGTGCATGCATGTGCTAGGAAGATGATCTACTGGCTTGCGGTGCATGCATGCACACAAGCCATCTCGTCTTCTGGTTTGTGGCGTGCATGCGTGTGCAACACCAGCTGGCCAGTGCGCATCAGCGGGCCAGAAACCAGAAGATTATCTTCCTGGTGATCGCATGCGTACCGGCAGCTGCTCTTCCAGTTTCCGGTGCTCCTGTGCATGTGAAGACTAGCTGGCCAGCGCACCGGAACCCGGAAGAGTAACAGGCAACAGCTCACGTGCCTGGAGAGATGACTCTGCATTCCACTTCCGGCATGCGTGCCATAGGTTCGCCATCACAGTTCTCGTGGTTATCTAGAAGTTTCTAGCCTGGATGTTTTAGCCCTACTACTGACAAAGGAGAGGAGTCTCAGAGATATTTTATCCAGAGCTCCTTAAATGTGTAGCAGGTTCAAGAACATTCCACCCCATTCATTATGCACTTGGAAATAGATTCACACATTCACCTGTACATTTCCTACCCATTTAAAAATATATAACAACGATAGAAACAGAATACAACTGCAGGCCTTCCCTGGGAGCATCTCCAATATAATTCATTAGAGCTTTCTTGTAACATGATATAAAAGGTTACACTTAACATTGCCAGCTGCCTGGATTAGGATAGCACAAGGTACCTTGTGCATACCAGCATCTTTTGCATCTGGTCCTGGATACAAATATTTTTTATATGAAATTGGGACTGCAGAAGAATGAGCTCTGTGAGAAGAAATTGGATGGAGAAGACGTCTCTTGAAAAGGATGATGTTGATTGGAATGCAGGCTGGCTAAACAAAGATTAATCATCCAAGAGAAGCCATTATGGCATAGCAGGGAGGGTGACCAATGAGAGAAAGAATCCATGTCATTTCCAGGCATATCCAACTAGGATATGCCACTGGTTGAAGATATATCTGGGGACTGGGAGGCTTATTTATAAGTATAAATAAGAAAAAACATTCATGTTCCTCTGTCACAAGTTGTTGCCCTGATGTTATTTGATATTCCCCTTGATAAAATGCTAGCATCTCACAATACACAAAGTATTTATCTCTGCCTATGATTTCTCATCTATAAAATGCGTTTTGGGGCATAACTGGGGTTGTATTTATTCCAATGTTGGGCCTCATTCAATGACCTTTTATTTTCTAGTAACCCTGAGCACTAAGGCTGGGCTCGGTTTGGGCTTAGCATGTCATGTGAATCCAATTGTAAATCATACTTTTACAGCCCCACATCTTGTACAAACTCGACGAACGGAAGTGTGCTGAACAAAATCTGGGGCAAAGTCCAAGCCCAATCAAATGCTGTTTTTAGAAGGTGCCTTGCAGCAAGGCAGACCAGTGGTTCCAGCTGTCGTCCCTGGCAATCACCAACGTGTGAATCCACAGCCTGAAATCTCTTTAGGCCGGTAATGCCAGGGATGAAGAATGCAGCCCTCAACATGGAAAAGACATATTCTGCCAAATCCCGTTGGAGGAAGGGTCTTCAAAGACTCTTGCAATGTCTGCCAAGCGTTTCCCAAGGCGGGCTTGGGACGTTTTCATAACGTTTCCCCCTGTGCTAAGTCAGACTGCTGAAACAATGCTCTTTTTCCAGCCGTCAGAGGAAATGAAATGGTATGCGGAGGTGATTCAAAGTCCCTCCCCATTCCTAGAGAACCGATTCAGAAAAGAAAAATGTCCGAGAATTGTTTCTGTCTGGGGTGAGGGCTGGAGAGAGAAATAAGAACTTCTTAGTCCTATAGCACTAAGAGGAAGATTCCTCTGGAACCAAACGTCTATCCATCTGCCTGCTGATGAAAAAAAATGCAATTTCCACATCTGTTTCACAGAGTGGCTCAAGAGGAAATTTTTCGGAGGCACTTTGGAGATTTTTCAAGGATTTCTGATAGCCCCAGTATTTCCAAGGTTTTCTATAGGCCTGGCTGCGTTCCCTAGGATTCAGAAAGATTGCAGCACGATGCAAGATTTCATATTCCAAACTACCAAGGTCCTTGAAAACCTCATAGTAGAAAACACAATAAGGCAACTAGTTACTAATTGCTTTGTTTGATGCCCCAGGTTTTCCTCCCAACTTGATGATTTAGATGGCTAAAAAGGAAAAGAAAGTACAAAATATAATAAAAAGGCGAATTGAGGCATAATTGAAAAACCATATATTATTAAGTTCTTCATAAAAGTACAGCTAGTCCTAGTGACCTCAAACAACAACGACGGTTCACAGTTATGATGGTGATGAAAAATAACTTCGCAACCAATGTTCACAATCTTTATGGCCTCGCTCTATTGGGCTCATGTTTGCCATTACCGTCAGTTATCAGGCATTGTCTTGCATAAAATCACAAGCACAATCATGGTTGTGTTATTATTTCACCTAGTAACTATTTTGCTTAACAACTAATAAAACGTTCTGTCAGATATGCAGGTTTTGGTTACCGATCAACCTCTATGCTTAGGTAGTCATTAGGATTTAACTAAGAATTTGGGTGGACGTGTTTGTGCACATGCATGGATGTGGGTGGGTGTGCACGCAAACCTTCAAGGCAGTGTTGACTCCTGGCAACTGCCTGGACCAGTTTTCTTGGCAAGATTTCAGAAGTGGTTTGCCATTGCTTTCATGGTAGGGCTAAGAGACATTGATTGGCTTAGTTTGCTTCGTGCCTAAAGTGAGACTAGAACTCGGTTCTTCCAGTTTCTGGCTGAACCACTACGTCAACCTGGCTCACAGCAAATGGTTACTGGTTTTTAATGTATGCAAATTGGTAGTGGCACATAAGCAAGCTATGCGCTTTTTCTTTTGTGTGCTTTTTAAATTCTTTCTACTCACATCCCTCAAGTCATCTTCTGCAATACAGTAGGTGAACTTCAGCAGCCTGGGAAGTGGCTGCAGCAATTCTCCATTTTTGGTCTGCTCCCTGCAATAAAAAAAAGAGAGAAGGCAACCATCATCATCATCATCATCATCTTACCTGTCAAGGCCTTTTTCCCTTGAATACATACATAATCCCTTAAGAAGGGAGAGGGGGTCTTTCCTCCAGTGGCCCAGTCATGCTTCATGTCTTACCGAAAGTCTTTAGGAAAACACGTACCTTTAGCTAACTCATTGGTTTTCTTTGATGGGTGACTAGTGATGTCAAGAATGAAATGAGCTTAGATAGGTTCAACAAAGGGCAGGAATGGTTGACTTTCATCCCAACTGATAAGATTGCTAGCACATTTTTTTCTGCTCTGCTTCAATGCAATATCAAAAGGATTGAGAAGCAATATGGCAAGTAGGAACTTGGGGGCTGTGGTTTCCTTTCTGTTGCGGTGTCATCACACATAGATTTAAGAATCTGTTTTCATCGTGAATCGAGTCATACTTTCTTGGGACGATTGAGCTGCTTCAGAGTTGAATTTATTACCTGTCTTCCCTCCTCTTCTCTTTGTGTGAAGTCAAGGTCAAGTTCATGCTCCCTTGAGGAACGTCCTACTCGTATTGGAGTCTTTCTTTGACTGTGGTGTGTAATTTAAGGGAGTAGCAGGAGAATCCTGCCTTTTTAATCCCATTTCAAATCTGCTCCCTGAGGCAACGTAGCCTTACCTATTGCGAAGCCATAGCCTTGCCTGGAGATAAAATGTTGATTGCCTACCAGCTTGCTTGGACAACAGTTCTAATACATTTATTTTTTTTAAAATCTTTTTTAGCCTGAAACACTGAACTAATGTGCTATGGAGAACTAGTATAGAAACCCTCAAGTTCAAATGTAAATTTAGGGAGAGAAGCTGAGAGACCAGCTATTGAACATTGTCTTTAATTAAGACATAGTACTTAGAGCCCCCTCTGGTGGAAGAGAGCTACATTGCTATGAGCAATTACATAGATGGAATGGGAAAATTCAGTTTAAACCCTGATGATGACTCAAATCAGAGAATTACTGCGGCAGAAATTCCAGCTGGTTTGTTGGAAAGCAGCAACTGAGATTCAGTTTGGTGGTTAGACTGCTTAATGGAACATAGGAAGGAGAATTGGACTCTTCTCTTTCAGAACTCAGTTGAAGAGACTAGGATTGTGGGAGAGGCTAGGTTTTCCCAGTCATTTTGATATTTTTTTTGTGCATGCTTTAACACCGCCCTGTGGCCCTAGAATGTGGACCCATCTGCTCTTAAATTCTATCTTCAATTCCATTGACCACCAGAAGAGCATTTTTGCCTTATGTTGGTCTTGTCAGAAATGGGCAGTCTTAAATCATATAAAGCCAGTCACATGGTGCCTCCTGGTGGTCAATGGAATTGAAAACACCAAACGCTAAATGTCTGTGGAGATTCTCAGTCATCCAGGTCATGATTGTCCTAAAGGTGTTTCTTTCAAGAGGCAACTGGACTTTCGGGGTTTTGTTTTGTTTTTGAAGACGTTTTGCTTCTCATCCAAGAAGCTTCTTCAGCTTTTCAGAGTTGGATGAGAAGCAAAACATCTTCAAAAAAACAAAAAAACCTCCAGTTGAAAAAAGCACCTTTGGGACCAAACGCTAAACCACCGGCATTCATACTTGCCAATTTTAAGACTTCAACTCCCACTTCAATTCCTAGAATACCTCAGCCAGCTATGAATTCTGGAAGTGGAACTCTACAAGTCTTAAAAACGCCAAGGTTGGACACCTCTGTGCTAAACACTGTTTATCAATGTACCAACACCAAACACCAACTATATATACATTAGGTACCAAAAAAAAAACCAAACACTATGTAAAGAATGCTAAACAAATAATTTTTCATCACCACCACTCATCCACGGAAGGTGATGAAAGTCATGTATCGTGTAATCTTGGGGTATGATGCTGCGTAATGCAACTTCTATGTGTCTCTGGTTTGAGAATTCAGGGAAGATGGACTACATATGCCATATCGGCAGATTAAAAACCATCAATTATATCAGCCTGCTTTATTATCTTGAATCCAAAAAGGAATCTAAAATGCACAAACAATTTGGAATGTATTATTTCTTTTGTAGGAATGGCCTATCAAGTTTCCAAGGTTTCTACATGTTTAACACCTTCAAAGCATTTAAATCTGACAGGCTTGCCTTCCATAGAAATGCAAGCAAAGAAGTACCGTATTTTTCGGAGTATAAGACGCACCTGAGTTTTTGGGGAGGAAAATGGGGGGGGGGAATCTGACTACCAGGTATTCATCTGACTAGCGTCCTTAGTCTGGTCAGCTTCAGCACATTATTTTATCCCCTGATTAGGACTGGGAAAAACAGCTTCTAAAGC
>JANHFT010005015.1:17926-36525 GCA_032467955.1 Pseudoxenodon macrops
TATAGTATAGTATAGTATAGTATAGTATAGTATAGTAGAATAGAATAGAATAGAATAGAATAGAATAGAATAGAATACGATAGGATAGGATAGGATAGGATAGGATAGGATAGGATAGGATAGGATAGGATAGGGTAGCCTGTCCATGCCACATGTTTTGTAATTGCAAACTTTGCACCAAATAAATGGCTTTTTCTATAGCAGAATTTCTGATGCAGACTGGAGAATTCTAGGAGTTGAAGTCCACACATCTTAAAGCTGCTGAGGTTGAGAAACACAGCCTTAGAGTATAATGCATTGTTAATGGATCTGTGATTAGGGGGTAATCCTTACAGCTTCCTTGCTCCAGCCCTGAGACAGCCAATTTATCTTTTACCAGAATGGTATTTCCCAATGGTATTTCCTTCTCATTGTCAGCTCCATCTAAAGCATGAAAGTAAAGGAAGATTCACAAAGGGAAAGGGAAAGACAAAAGGGCCACACTGGGTTGTGAGAAAACTAGGCACTAGATAACCTATACACCACTTCACAGTGCTTTAAAGTGCTTTCTAAGCAGTTTACAGAATCAGCATCTTGCCCCCAACAATCTGACTTCTCATTTTACCGACCTCGGAAGGATGGAAGGCTGAGCCAGTGAGAATCGAACTGTCGACAACTGGCAGGTGCATGCAGTACTGCATTCTAACCTCTGCGCCACTATGTCTCAGAGGAAGAATCCATTCCCTGTTTGTTGCTCATCAGAGAACAGCAGCAGCTGGTAACAATGGTTTACCCTATGAAGAAGCCTATTAGTCTTACTGAGGTACGGCAAGAAAATTGCTCTGGGGACATACATTTTCATATGCCATACTGTATATGCAATATAAATATGATTGTATGCTTAGGGCATTGCACGCCAAAACAACTCAACACAAGGACAGTTCTTTCCCCTCCAAGCCATCACTCTGCTGAACAACTAATTCCCACAACACTGGCTTAAGTCCTGGGATGTCAAACTACCTAGTAGTACTGTATTACTATTATCCTTCTCATCTTTTCTATTACCTATTTCCTTAGCTTCTTATGACCATAATTTTGTATCTTGTGATTTATGTTGATTACTTATTAAGTATCCTATGGCTATCACAGAGTGTTGTATCTTAGGATTTATTATTATATTTTATTATCATGATCAAGATTTATCACTTGTTGCTTGTATGTAAACTGAGAGCTTATGCACCAGAGACAAATTCTCACACTTGGCCAATAAAGAATCCTATCCTATCCTATCCTATCCTATCCTATCCTATCCTACTTTTTCATAGGCTTGGGTCCTTGGGTCACTCTACCTTGTGACAATACCACAATGCAAGGATGAAATTCAGCAGGTTCTGGCAGGTTCTGGAGAACCAGTAGCGGAAATTTTGAATAGTTTGGAGAATCGGCAAATACCACCTCTGGCTGGCCCCAGAGTGGGTGGTAATGGGGATTTTGCAATATCTTTCCCCTGTCACACCCACCAAGCCACGCCCACAGAACCAATAAGGATTTTTTTTGAATTTCACCTCTGCCACAATGGTTTTATTCTCCAACTGCTAGGACCTCAGAGGCGTGAGACTTTAAATATCTATGTCCACAAAACACACAGCTCACACCCCTGTTCCTTACTTCTATCCCTATGTATCCATTTCATGCTTTATATATATTTCTACATTCCAGATATATTAGGGGTATTTGGTGTAGCATTGTAGACGTTCATTGCTATTTTTGTCATTTTTCTTCTAGCCTATACCACCCTAGGATTCCCTGCTGGATCTGACCCAGCTTAGCTTCTCTAACTCAGACTCGGTTGATTGATGAGATCCATTAGGACACTCCTGTTCGCTGGGCAAAGGTGAAAGTGAGCAAAATCAACAATCTATATAGGATGGAAGAAACAAAAACTTTTGATAAAGTAAAAATACTTTTCACAAATGTTTACATAATTAGATTTTCTGATACCTAAGGAGGTTCTAAGCTCTATGGTCTGTCTACCTATCTACCTATCTACCTACCTACAGACGGATGGTTGCAGAAGTTGATGGAGTTGGCTGAAATGGCAAAATTGACTACTTTGATTAAAGAAAAGAACAAACTGTTTTTTTTGGAGTATAAGACGCACTTCCCCACCCTAAAAGAGGCTGATAATTTGGGTGCGTCTTATACTTTGAATGTAGCTTTTTCAAAGCTTTTTTTCAGACCTAACGAGGCAAGTTGAAGAGTGAAGTGATCTTTGCAGGGTTTTTTCATTGCTACTCCCTCCAAAGAACTTTTTTTTCCAGCCCTAAGTCTTTGCAGGCTTTTTTCATTGCTACTGCCTCCAAAGAAGCTTTTTTTCCCCCAGACCTAACCAGGTGCTAACGATCTTCTGGGCTTTGCAGGCTTTTTTCATTGCTTCTCTCTATCAGCTGTACTTTAGAAGCTTTTTTTCAGTCCTAACCAGGAGATAAAATAATGTGCTGAAGCTGACAAGACTAAGGATGCTAGCCAAATGAATATCTGGTAGGCCTATTCCCCCCCCCTATTTTCCTCCCCAAAAATAAGGGACGTCTTATATTCTGAAAAATATCAGTAGCTAAAGTAGGGGGTGGGGGCAAGGAGAAACATATCAAAATGAAAGCAAAGTTCTAATAGTTTGCTTTTCTGAATCCTGACTCAGTAAAGTCCATAATAACTTGTCATACACATTCATGTACCTGCATGACTTAATAATCATGGCTTAAATGTGGTGATGTGACAAAAAGACTTGTTAGATCTTGAATGGGTTTCAGCTAGGTTGAGCAAATATGTTTTAACTTATGGCTGCTTTACTTTGTATTTCAAGACAGGATTCTACCTTATGGTGGGCTAAGTGACTTAAGACAAGAGGGTACAGGTAATCAGGGTGTATTTCAGAAAATGGAATAAAATAGAGATATATTGTTTAATAAAAACAAATAATTGTTAAGAACAATTTTGATCGGTCTACAGTTTTAAACACATTTATTGCACTTGATTGAGTTAGGATTTATTTCTGCGTGACAATGCCAAGCATAGCATTCTAATGTGTCATATTTTAAGGATGCAGTGATAAAACACTCATTGCAATTGTTCACTTACTGGAATATTTCTGAATATTAAATATATTTATACTAAATCTTTGACATATTTAATTCTAAATCTTATTGCTAAGATTAATTAAAGTAACCAATAATTTCCAGAATTACCTAACTTACTGGGGGGCAATGAAATAATACCATAAATATCCATTACTCTTTTAAAAATAAAGCTAGATAGATTATATTTTATAGCTAATGACAAATGTTCATGGGATTTGTATTCCAAAATGTACAGATGCAAAGAGATATACTTTCATTTTAATTCTGGTGGTTTCTTGGTAAGGCTATGATAGTATCTGGACCACAATCTTTTAAGGAAACAGAAAATTTATAAGGCTTACTTTGAATACGTCATGAATTCAAATTCCTTAGAAAACCCACTTATGGTAGAAATGGTTGTAGATGTTATAAAATGAAACCAGCAAAAATAATTCTGAACAGATATTATCAAGCAAGGCACCATTTTAAACCTAGAAACATGAAACACAGTTCTAAAACTTAAGAAAGAATGGAGTCTCTTCAGAAATAGACATCACAGTCTCTTTCTTTTCATCTGGTTAAACAGCGAAAAGGAGAGTAAAATGGAAAAGGAGGTGATGCATGCCATTGTCTATTATTTTATTCTGATAATATCCATACAAAATCTTACATTTTCTGGACCAAAGGCCCATACTCATGATCATTCATGCTCTAGTCATTCCTGTTTGGATTACTGCAATGCACTCTACATGGGCCTCCCTTGAAGTGTATATGAAACTTTCAGCAGAATGGTGCAGAATCTAGTGGTGCAAGCCATTATATGTATCTCTGGTAGAGACATGTTACCCCCCTCTGTTGTGTGAGATGTATTGGTTATCAGCTTGTTTCTGGGCCTACTTAAATGGTGTTAATGTTAACCCCACATGGCCTGGGTCCAGATTATTTGAGGCACCGTTTCTCCTAAATTTCTACTCCCCATCTAGTGGGATGGGGAGACAAGGCATTTTACAGGTTCCCTCATGTAGGAACCTACATTTGGTAAGTCCTAGGTGATGGACCTTTTCTGCTGTAACTTTTGCTCTGTGGAATCACTTCTAAGTTTCCAAAGATCTCTCAGGACCTGGTTATGCTAGCCAGCATGGAGATATGGATGTACTAGTGATATAACTCCCTTACTCCTCTACTAACTCCTTTTGTCTATTTTTTTAAAAATATTTGCTAATGATTATGATTTTGGAATTATTTTTTTAGTCTTGTTCCATGACACCTTGTTTGTGAAATGGGTGGCTATATAAATTAGATAAATAGCTAACACATATAATGTTGACACATTTGCTTTGAATTGCTTTGACTGTCTCTTTCAGCTAATGGGAATGCAAGCAACACTATCTAGGCAATTTCTCTATTGAGAAGCATGGGTTGCTTCTCAAAATAGCTTCAGCATGTAGTTTTGTTTCAGATGTCATTGAAGTTAAAGATCCATCTGTGCCAGTAAAATACTTGATTTTGAGATTGAGCAGTGTAGGCTTGAAGCAGCAAATAGATACTACTTATCATTTCCACACTTGTATCTGTAGTCACTTTTGGATAAGCATTGCTGCCAAATCAAGTCAAGGTAGGTTGGTGTACATGAATTAACAAGAATTTAATTGCTATGAATGGCAACCCAATCTGCCTGCTTTTTCTTCATTTTAATGGCTGCTGTGCCATCACAGATACAGCATGCTTTTCTTATTCCATACTCTTTGATGTTCCAGTTGAGTTATAATGAAATCAGTTCCCACTGTGTCTAATTTTTTTAAAAGAACAAAGGAAAATCTGACTTTCCTCATGTTAACTGTGCCTTCAGGGAATACTACAACAATTTCTCAAAGATGGAGAGAAATAATCAGTCCCCTGCCAAGGGGATAAAAGGGGGTAGGAACAATCTGCAACTTACAAAACTGATTAAAACAGCTCTACCAACTTCAAGCTTTAATTTCACCTGGCATCACTGTCACTTACATATGCACACAACATTTCTGGCATTTCCTCTATATGGGAATGTGTGTATCCACCAGAATAAAAACACCTGTTACTTTCAAAAGATCCAGTTCATTGTTACATGGATGCATATCTATATGAACAACTATTTCATGTGAAACCTCTTTGTTTGGACTGGACCAAGGATTTGGAGCACATGCACTATTTCATTATAAGAATCCAGAAGAAATTTGCTATTTTTATGTGAACTCATAAAAATTCACACTATAAGAGATTTGGATTATATCGTTTGCCTCTAACAGTTATTTTAGATTTCCTCTTCTGTCTCCTGACAAGACCTATACTTCTTATACATATATAAATTATGTATTCCAGTATTCTTGGCACAATTTCCTACACATACATCGAATAGAAAGGATTACATCAATGGAGAGCAGTCCTCAATCCTGTACTTTGATTTTTCCAGTGTAATGCATATAGACTCCAGCTGTTTACCAGACCCAAGCAAGCTAGAAAATTGTTTTCAGAATGTTGTCAAAAGATCATGTAACAAGGGAAATGAAGACTGCTGAAATGAAAGGAACCCCTACTTATACCACCTTACTGAGTTTCTTCAAATGGTTGTAATTTAAACAAAAAAAAGGGGGCAAGTCGCAGAAGATTTAGAAGCTTTATATGTAATTCAAATAAATAATCCCAGGCTCAGGAGTTTCTACATTTATTTCATCCTTCAGATAGGAAGCCATATTAGATCAGGTTGTCTCTTAAAATCTCTTGCCAAGTCATACTGGCCCATAAATGGGAACTGAAGCATAGTTTTCTCCACTTCCATTTTCAGTGCTGATATTCCCTCCATATCATGTTTCAGCATGATCTGACCTTAAGTAAGGATATGTTTATAGTTTGAAGTGCTTTTTAAAAAAAAATTGTGTCTAAGGATACAGTGTAAAAAATATCTAGTGTATTTGAAAATATATGCTAAATCCACAAATTTAACCTATCAAGAACTCCTGTTTTTGGGACTCATGTGAAGAACATAGATTTTTGTCTCACAAAGCATAGCTAAGAGTCAACATGCTCCTGATCTTCCTGTTGCACTGTGGATTTAGTTCTTTCTTGGGAACCAATTGGCTGTGGCAACAAGCTTTGAGGATGAAAATTGGTCCATCACTAGCGATGCAACCTGGCTGGAATCTTTCATAAAAGCTACAAACTAAAGGTAAAACTAAAGGTTCCCCTAGCACATATATGCTAGTCATTCCCAACTCTAGGGGGCAGTGCAAATCTCTGTTTCAAAGCCAAAGAGCCAGCACTGTCCGAAGATATCTCTGTGGTCATGTGACCGCATGACTAAATGCTTAAGGCGCACAGAACACTGTTACCTTCCCACCAAAGGTGGTCCTATTTTTCTACTTGCATTTTTACATGCTTTTGAACTGCTAGGTTGGCAGAAGCTGGGACAAGTAATGGGATCTCACTCTGTTATGCAGCGCTAGGGATTCAACCTGCCGACTTGCTGATCTTTCTGATCGACTAGCTCAGCATCTTAGCCACTGAGTCACCATGCCCTGCTAAAAAGACTATAGAGAGATAATGCCAGTTATTTCCATGTGACTTTTATAAGCTAAGGGTAAAGCAATCAATTTTGATTGCAAAGAACAACAAAATTTAGTAACAGTGTGTTACTTGATCTGCCTAGAGCTTGATAGTTACTATGCTGCCCAGAACAGAAAAGCATCATGGGGGATACAGATGCAATGAAAGGAAAATAATACTCTAGAATAGATCAGGGCTGTCAAACTCCCAGCCCACAGGCCAGAATCATCATGCACTGCCCACGCCCAGTTTAGTGAAGGGGAAAAAAGTAATGATACATCATGTGATGCCACTGTGACGCTGTGAGTTTGACACCCTTAAGGTTCACTATTCACTGATACACACATGAGGATTTCATATAAGTTTTACATTTAAAAATTTCACCCTCTGTCTTTGACCTGATTTGTCCTAAAAGTTCTTTGACTTCTGTCCAGCCCTTTACCTATCTCTTTAATTGCTCTCCTTGCCCACCCACCCCCAATGAACTAGGGAAATTCTGTAAATATATTTAACTTGAAGATAATTAGTCATATACAATAAAGACAAAGAGTGAGAGAGATCTAGTCTGAAATATACTTATAAAGAATTATGCTCAAATGCTTGGTAAGATTAAGAAGTTTTACCCATTTTACAGGATTATTAAAATAAATTATCTCTTACTGTTTATTCTATATATTCTTAAATCCTTGCAGAAATTTACCCAGAGATTTACTCTGTGTGTATGTGTATAAATGAAATAGTATTGCAATAAACAGATAACTTGTAGTAGTATTGAAATATAAATGAAGTAATAAAAGGCAGCATGTAAAAAAATCTGCACATTTCCTTTTTATTAGAAATGTAGTTTTGAAGAATCTGAAATGATTTGCCTTTTAGTTCACATTTACACACAGGTAAAATATTCACACTTTTTTTAATTAGTTGTATAAAATAGTGATTTTGTTATTCAGCAATCATGAAGGGCTCAAATTTCCATTTTCTCCACTGGAATGAACCCTCAAATTGTGCAATGTTTTTTTACCATTTCTCCCTTCCGAGCGATAGTTTCTCAGATTTATTTTCTTTGTATTTGATCTACGAAAGTCCTTTTTCTTTCATTACACTGGTGATCATTTCATTATGAAGCTATAAAAAAAATAGAAGTAGAAAAGAATCAAAGAATACCAATTATTCCTCAGATGTGACTATATTACAAAATGGGTTAATTACGTAAGTTAATTAACATTAAGTGTACTGTAAAATTCCTAAATTATGGTTATTGATTAACAATGTGCAATAATCAATTTAAGGTTACAAGCATACACATACAAGGAGACAAAGAGAGGGGGGGAAGGAAAATACATACAAAGGCAAGAGGTCCACCATGAAGAACTACATAAAAACCCTTTATTTGCCATCAATTTGGTTTAAAAAATATGTAAATCAATAAAACAAATTTTAAAACACTCATTTTCACATGGGAAACAGGCTTCTTTATAACGGCCTCCATTAAATGGCAAATTGGACATTTGTATCCAATGGAGAAGATAATATCATTTGTAACTAGGATCAAAGTACATTAAATAAACAAACATCTTCATGCTTAAACAAGAACCAGTAAAACAAGAGAGCAAACTTCACATGGGGCCTGTTTAGTGAGAAAGAGCAGAGTGACAGGGTGAAATGAAATAGATTTTACCCATGCCCCTTAAGAGCTCTCTAGTCTTTAGGCTGTCTGCAATAGTTTCAAATGGGGAACAAGCATACAATACTAAAGCCTTTGATTTATTCTGAAGTAAATATAGAGTGTATACCTCGGGGGCAGCTTACTTTTTTCTTTTATCCCATGAATAAATTACCTCTTAACCCAATGAGAGCTGGATTTCAATTTCTTCAGAGATAGTAATTCAGCAATGAAATGCAGCTTCCAAAGATTTTATTCTGGAAGGGTCTTTTGAGATTAACCAAAACCTTTGGGCACATGCTTTTACTCTATGAATGATATGAGCAAGCTGAGTTAAAACTCATTCCTTATCTCAGTCCTTCAGGTGAAGAATTTATGGAGGGACATGTGGCAGTCTTCACCAAAAACCAAGTAGTTGAAAAGAAAAAGGTATACTTTACAATTCCTGGAATTTTAAAATGCGAACTGATAGCTAAACATTTCCAGTTTTAGCACTTTTCCATATTGAAACTTTTATTATGAAATAGATTTTTTTTTTACTGAACATTGATCTCAGAGTTACATTGAAATGAGGTATAAGCAGGAGTGGGATGCTGGGGTTCGCAGGTGTTCGGGAGAACCTCTAACTAAGATTCTGTGGAGTTTGGAGAACTCCCAAATCCCATTCCTGGCTAGCCACACCCACCCTGCCCCTGCCCTCTCAGAAGTCAACATGCTGCTCGTTTTGGATGCAGGTAAATGTAGGGCATGCACGGACGCTCAGTGAGTGTGAAAAATGGGCCTACTGGAAGTTCAGGAAGCCTGAAAATGGATCTGTTTCTGGCCTCTAGAGGGCCTCGGAGACTGAGGAGACTGTTTTCACCCTCCTGGAGGCTCAAGGAAAGTCTCCAGAGCCTGGGAAAGGCAAAAATGCCCCCTCCACCGTGGTGCAAGAGGCTGACTAGGCCACGCCCACCATGGCCATGCCCATCCAGCATTACCACTTGCTAAAATGTTTGAAGTCCACCCCTGGGTATAAGTACCTTTCCCAAGTTGACTGGCATTTCAAAGACTGATTAAAACCATCTTGAAATAAGAGCTGAGTTTCTTAACGATCCCAAATACAACTTGGAATTACCAGCTTCCTGTGAGGTCATATACTGCACTAAATTGCTGAAACCTGTTAAGTTACTAAAATTGTGAACACTGATTTCAGTGATAGATACAGTTCTATAAATAGTCTTTGATGATATACAGTATCTCTTAGGATCTTAACCTTTGCCTAAAACGAATTACATCTCTCAGTTCATTATATTTTTCTACCATTATGTCATTAAAACAAAGAATAAGAGAAGAAAGCTGTCTGTTTTCAATGTAAAACAGAAGATGGAAATAAAAATATATATTTAGATATATTATTGATAAGGAGTTGGAGGAATGACAAGGGCTAGTCTTTTTCAAATCCTCTGGTGATGATTCTAAGTAAATGTAAACCTAGGGAAAGGGAAGCCATAAATACATAAATACATCAATGACAACACATTCACCTATATTTTATGCAAAAGAATCAACAAATGAATTTTCTTTGAATAAATCAACACACCACTCACACACAAACAAACAAAAAAGCCACATTCTGCTAAGGAGACAACAAGGAACTATGTAAGCAGTTCAAAGAATAAAATGAAATGTTTCATGGACATAATTTTACCAGGGGCACCTGTGAGTTCTTGTAGCCTCAGATTTGTGTCATCAGGAATAGTATCTAGACACTTTGCCTTCTGTTAGTTGCTTTTTTTGACAACTTTGATATGCAACTAAAACAATTAAGCTTTAGTTTCATTACTACGGTGTCCAATAACCAGTGTGGTTTTACTTAATCTGTAACCAAATTATTTACCCTTCTTGATTGTCTTTATTCTTTTCTCAAGAACCACAATTCAAAAGCACCTGACTTGGTTTATTGCACCCGTTGGATGGTTCAAGTTTCAGAGCTACAGTACATGATAAACTATGTGAATCCATGATATTGACAATATATACCATTCTTGTCAGTGTAATAATCTACTTTGTCTAGTTCTGTATTGGTAAGTACAGAACTAACAAGTAGCAGATGTATCTTTATATTAGGAAAAAACATATGTTACCATTTCAATTAATATAATAAAATAAAATGAAAGAATGTTTACTACATTCCAAGTTTTTAAAAAAATCTGAAAACAAAGACAGAAACAATTAATAATTACATAACATCATTATATAAGGTGCCTCTAATGGCCTTCCATAGAACAGGAAACTGATTCTTTTTACTACATATAACATAGTTTTGTGAACATTGCTGCAATTACAATGTTTATGTCTATTATTATTTTATTGTCCATGATAGTTTATTCATTATTATTGTTGTTTTATTGTATTTATTCCTGTTGTTACTTTAAAGAAATTATGGTGTTTATTTTAATTTATACATTGTGTTAATCTAAATAAATAAATCTAGAATATATCTCTTTAGTTTTTTTGGGCACCCCCATCACCTTTTGTTCAGTCTGGTTTTTGGCATAAAGGACCAACATTTGTTAGTTAGTTTCTTCCCATTTTAAGAAATAAAATAAATTCTAATTTTAGCACCTTAAACCACAATAATAAAATTGGGATAAGGAGGGTGAGAGAGAAAGAACTCCTATAATCCCAAAGTAAAAAAAATGTAACAAAATCCTTGAAAGATATATATTATCTTTCACTGAAACTTGAAAGAATTAGTTCCACCATTTATGTATATCATGATGGTAGATGCACATCTGCTCCAGACATTGAAATAAGTATGAGCTGTGATGTCTGATCTTTCTATAAAGGTTTCCCCTGTCCAGTCATGTCTGACTGTTGGGGGCAGTGCTCATTTCTGTTTTTAGCCATGGGAGCCAGAATTGTCCGAAGACATTTCCATGGTCATGTGGCCAGTATGACTATATGCCTGAGATGCACGGAATGCTGTTACCTTCCAAATTAAGGGGTACCTATTTATCTACTCACATTTGCATGCTTTTGAACTGCTAGATGGGCAAGAACTTGGGCAAATAATGGTTGCTCACCCCATTGCATAGTGTTCAGGTCTCAACTTGGGCATTTGACTTTCCAGCCAACAAACCAAGTGTCTAAACTGCTGAGCCATCATGCCCTGTTTTTTTCTATAGAGGAGTGTTAAACGTCTCATTAAAGCAAGATTAAATGTCTAAGGATAATTATATTTTGATTTAAATGTAAGCATAGGTTTAGATACTCCTGAGTGCTGACCAGAGATGGGTTCCTACCAGTTTGGACTGGTTCTACCGAGTAGGTAGTAGGCCGTTGGTGATGTCACGGAGCCGGTTCTGGTCCGTGGGTGCTGCCATCTTTTTTTTTTAATTTTTTGTTTTTTAAAAACAATTTTTTGAACTTTTTTGGGGTTTGTTTTTATCTGTGCATGCACAGAAGCCGAGGTTACGGCACTGCGCATGCATCGCCATCTTGTTTTTGGCCTTTTTAAAAAGAAAAATCAGGTTTTTTTCTACTGTGCATGCACGCGCCCATGAGGCACGCCCATGAGGCATGGGAGGCAGCGAACCGGTGGCGAGGTAAGTTAGAACCCATCCCTGGTGCTGACCTTATAGAAATTCAAAATATCAAGTGGGAGAATAATTCTAGATGATTCTTCATCAAAGAAAATATGTAGTTTCACTTGAAAACTGATTTGTCCACTGATAATAATAATAAAAAAGTATTGAAATAGAAATAATCACCATTTCATAATATACAATTTATATTTATGGCTAGAGAAAAAGTGCCTTGGCCAGAAAATATACTCTCACCAGCAGAAGGATTATTTAGTTAATGCGTGCATTGAACAACTTGAACTGTTAGATATAAGTTGGAGTCATATTTTAATTTTGCTTTCTGTGCATTCTATAAGTGACGGTGGAGCTTTATTTTGATATTTGCACTTAACCCAGTGATATACATGAGATTCCTCATTTTCCAGTCAATTTATTTTAATAACTACTTAATGATAACAAATTGTTTTAATGTAAGTATCAATGTATGTTTGCATACATGACTATGATACATCCATAAATTTAGGCTAATTTCCAAGATTAATTTCATTAATAAAGTGGGGAAGATGGGCATTGCACAAGATTTCTGTGTATATTTATTTATTAGTGTTTTAGTTTTCAATCCATGCTTTATTTGAGCAATGTTACCTTCACCCTTGGAGAAAATACAAGAATTAAACTGCTGGCCAATATACGTCTATCTCACCAAACTGTCTTTATTAATACTTTTCACCTAGTCTACAAGAAACAGATGTTACTGGATGTCCGTTGATGATCCTTTGAAAATTGGCATTACATTTCCTTTTTATTATCTAGAATAGCATCTAATTCTTGGACTTTATAGAAGATTCACAATTTCATTTTTGACTTCTTTTAAAGAGAATATAATTTTATATGTGTAATCTTTCTCTTTGGTTTTGCTTCAACAAAGAATTTAGGGCTTTCTTGCCTTTATTGAAGCTGGGAACAGAGCAAACAAATTAACTGAATTTCTATCAGACTTTGGGTTAGATTAAAGCCTATTTTAGGTGTATGATCTTTGTTTTATGTGTCGATTGGATTTGCCATCTGTTTATTGTTATTTTCCTACTGCTTGTATTCCATTAAGAAACATAAGAAAGGTGTTTTGATGATGGAAGGCTTAAAATATCATTGTTGTCATTATCATATAATGTTCCAGTGAACTTTGGGTCACAAAATAAATTTCACACAAAATCTACTGTATTTTTTGGAATATAAGATGCACCGAAGCATAAGACACACCTAGTTTTTGGGGATGAAAATAAGAAAAAATTCTGCCTCTGCCTCCCAGCAATTTGCCTCTCAGCAAACATTTCAGATGTTATACACTGTTTGCTGTGTATTTCTGTGCACATGTGCCTGACCCATAGAAATGGCAAAGAATTGGAGAAATATACATTATGACAGTATATTAATGCCAGAAAGTTTTCTTAAACGTAGTCACACTATCTCCTCTCAATTATTTAAATAGATCTCCCCCAAACATGACTAAGTCAGGATCTAACTCAGCTGCCTTATCTTAATACTACAACAGAACACTTAAATTTCAGACTATACTTGTACAGATGCGGTTAAAATTGATGTGGCTTTCTGGAAGTATACACTATTCTCTGCTGTTTAAAAGAAGATACAATAGCATTGGGCCTGTTAAGATCGAGCTTTATTTTAAAAAGCTTCTTCATTTTGTTGTCTAGAACAATACTAAAGCAGTCTTTAAAAAATAAGTCTAATAATTTGAACATTCTATAGGCATTTGCTATAGGCATTCTATAGTTATTGCTATAACAACTTGTAGCAAACAATAAATAGCCAGTTTCAGCACAGCCTGATTAGCACAAGAAAATACAAATCTGCCTCTGCCTTTACCTCCTAACAATTTGCGTCCTTGCAGTTTTAGTTTCACTTTCAGTTTTAGCACAGCCTGATTAGCACAAGCAGCTAATAGTTTCAGGCTACAGCAATTGCCATAGTCTATTGCCACCTGCCTGAAGTCTGAATCAGCTGATGGTCGGGAGGCCAATAATGAGTTACTTGTGCTAATCAGGCTCTGTGCTGTTTGCTGCAAGAAGACAAATTGCTGGGAGGCAGAGGCCAAAGGGTGGTGATGGCTGGGTGGGGCTACATTCGGTGTATAAGACGCATCCAAGTTTTCACTGTCTTTTAGGGGAGGAAAGTGCATCTTATACTCTGAAAATTATGGTATTTAAAATTCCATCTCTGGAAATTTCTGGAATATAATGGACTCTGTGGAAGCTCTAGCAATTATATCCAACAATCTTGTTAACAATCCAGTTTTTATGATAGAAAACAATTACAACTGTGAACCCTGATATCATAAGCCACAAGAAATAGCATGTTTAAACAATGAGAAAGGCACAGTGATAGATTTCATAGCAGTTTCATGACAAGAATGACTATGTAGATATCATATGCCAAGGGATGTGAAAAGGGATGGAATCTAACCTAATTTCAGAAAGAAGAATTTTCCATAAGGTGGGCATGATGACAGATAAAGCCCACCTTCTGGGACTTATCAAACGTATATCCCTACCTGAAGCCTGCCTAATGGAATGGACTGACATAACCTGATCCCATGCCATGAAGGCATGGCAACCACCACAGTTCACAGAGCAGACATGTAACACATGCTGTTCTAGAAGCACACCTAACTGCCTAGGTTGATGCATTCTGTCCCAGCAGAAGTTTCCAAATACTCTTCAAGAGACATCCACATGGCGCACATTGCAACAGTCCAATCTGGAGGTGATAAGAGCATGAGTGACTATGATTAGATCTTTCTGATCCAGAAATATGGATAATTGGTTCACAACCCAAAGCTGTGTTAAACCCTCTTCAAGCAGAAGTCAGAGTCTAAGAGAATCCCAATATTGTGGAGTGAGTCTATCTGGGGAAGTGCAATTCCATCCAGAACCAAAGGTGACATTGCCCTAGAACTGGGAGGTCCCCAAATGAAAGCCACTCATTTACTCCCTATTTAGACTCTCACAGCTTCCAGGAACCAGGATAAACATCATTTAATTTTCCTGGAGTGGAGATATAAGCAGATACTCTTGACTTACAATAGTTCATTTAGTGACTGTTCAAAGTTACCATGGAACTGAAAAAAGGGACTTACGACTGTTTTTCACACTTACAACTGTTGCAGCATCCCCATGGTCAGATGATCAAAATTGGGATGCTTGGCAAACGATTCATACCTATGACGGTTACAGGGCCCTGGAGTCATATGAACAGCTTTTGTGACCTTCTGACAAACAAGCAAAGTCAATGGGGAAGCCCGACTCACTTAAAAACCAAGTCACTAACTTATCAACTTCAATGATTCATTTAACAACAAAGGTCATGAAAGAGGACTAAAGTCACTTAACAAATGTTTCACCTAGCAACATAAATTTTGGGCTCAATTGTGGTCGTAAGTCGAGGACTACTTGTAATTGGGTACCGTCAGCATACTAATGATAACACACCGCATGGTGATGGATAAGCATGAGATGCTATCATGTAGGTGTTAAAGATCAGATGACAAATTCCTAAACCCTGTGCACCCATAAAATAGGAGAGAGAGATATCTCTTCCCCAATCATTACTGATTGTAATCATCCCTTGGGAGGGGGAGATGAACTAGTCCAACACTGACCAACTTACCCTCAGTTTTATGAGCCAATACAGAAGGAGACCCTGGTCATTGGTACTGAAAGCTGTTAGAAGTCAAGTAGGACAGGAATGGATACATATTCCTATCCCATTCAGGCCAGAAGTCATCCAAAAGGATGACCAATGGTTGTTTCCATGCCATACTTGGGTCTATGTAGTCAAGCATGGTAAAGGATTAACAAGACTGATACAATAGTGAACTAGATTCAGAAAGACTGCATTTGAATCCTAGTAAATTATAAGAATACCAGATCTGGAAATTGAATTGTTTACCTATTCTTATAGGATTCCATTTGTTTATAGAAATAAATTGGAAATTGCATGTGTTTCTGGACTGGTCTTTACAGTAAGAAGTCAAATAGTGTCAGTTGCTAAGGGTATCTATTCTCTGCATTATACATTAGTTGTAAGCTTTTCAGGACAGATAGTTAGCCAGAAGAATCCATATACTGATAATTTCATGTATTCTAATACTATTTTTAATATGGGTTATCATTGAGAGAATCTAGAAACTACAGGACTAGAGGTGTGTTCCTGAGTAAGACTTCTGACAACAAAAACACGTAATCTGAAGGATTTATGTTAACAGAATGGTTCCCAGTCTTGAGCGACCGACTGTTCATACTTTTCTCAAATCAAATCAAATTAATCAATGAATGGTTTATAAAGAACAGATATTTTGAGAAAAACTATTTCATAAAAACTTAGGTGAAGCAAAATTCAGTCATTCTAAATAATTTTATTTGCTGTTTGCTTGTTTGCTTGTTGTTTACTGTTTGCAATTTCTTCTTTCAATAATTTGGAAATAAAAAAAATTGAAGATTAAAGTTAAGCAGAAAAACTGTTACTAAGGAAATGCAAAACAATAAGCAATTAGCAGCTAAATGTAAGTTAAATCCAGGTTTATATCATTATTGTATATACCAGTGTTGGTGAACCGTTCCAGCACCGAGTGACAAAACAAGAGTGCATGTGTGCGCGGACACATGCCAAAAACCAGAAGAGCAGCCATCCGGTGCACATACATGCAGCGGGAAGATGATCTTCTGGTTTTTGGCTCACATCCGCGTGCGAAGACCAGCTAACACACAGGAAATCAGAAGATCGTTTTCTGGCGTGCGCAAGTGCACCAGGCAGCTACTGGTTTCTGGCGCTTCCACACACATGACGATCAGCTGGCCAGCATGTTAGAACCCGGAAGAGGAACGGGTAATGGTTTGCATACCCGGAAAAATGGTTCTGTGTGCCACTTCCGGCATGTATGCCATAGGCTCGCCATCACGAGTAAATACTATGCTGGGGAAAATAATCTTCCTTATAACACATTTCCTTTCTAGTTGATTTCATGATTGGCAAAGAATTTCAGTCAAAAACATTAGTGAACAGATAAACTGGTACGAAAAGAGAGACATAAGAACTTTAAATAGATCCAAAAAGTATATAGGAAGCATGTAAAGTTCTTTTAAACTAGTATACATTATGTATATGTCCTGTTGTTTTCCCCAAGTGTATGATCTGAAATAGCATTTTGCGCTAATGAAGCTTTCAATCTGTTTTCAGAGGAAGTCCTTTTTTATAAGGCGTTGCTCTAACTGTTCCTTTTTGGCATGCTTGGTATCAAAAGAAAATCACAGATTGTTTTTCAAGTCGTGAATATAAATCCACTCTGTTTTCCCCTGCCAGCCTATCAGCCAAAACATATTTCTATAATTGTAATATACTTTTAGTTCATTTGCATATGAAAAGCAACTTTGATTTTCAGGAGAAATAATCAACTAAATAATGCTTTGTCCCAATTCCCTCAGTCATTTCTCCTTGCCTCTTAACACAATCCAGATTTAAAAATCCAATTTATAATTACACTGATCCTTCTTTGGTTGAGCTTTCATAGATAATCAGATGGGATCTACATATGTGACTGTGTGTATGTGGGTGTACAAATACACTCACCCATCTAAACATGTATGTATCTGTTCTTTGAAAAATCCACTAAAGTCCATGGTACTGCAGCTGTAAAATCAAAAGTACCAAGTATTTTCAAAGTCGGATGAAAATCCAAATGCATTTTTTTTGTAGCAACAGTAGTAACAGATGCTGTTTCCCCAGGTAAATAGAAATCATTATACATTAAACTTTTAAATAAGAAACATCAAAGAGAAAAAGAAATATGCTCCCATTTCATGTTTGCATTCAATTCATAATTAAAATATGACATGATTTGAAAGATAATTGCTCTGTAAATTAGGTAACTGCCAAGTATAGAGTTTCACAAAAGGTTGGTATGCGCTCTACCTGACAAATGTCTTTTCTTTTTAAAGGTAAAGTCTCCCTTGAGCCAAGCTAGATTTATGGCAACCATGCAGATATGTCTATGTTTTCTTCAGAGCAAAACAGAAATAGCTTGCCATTGCCTTTTTATAGGATGTTGTTCCAAACTTTCCAATTTAGTGATGATAATTTACCAGATGAGATGCCGTCTCTTGCTGAGATAGTGGTTTTAAAGAGGGAGTTTATCCTACTATTTAAGCAGTCCTATTTCTGTTTATGTATTTTTGAGGGAGAATTGAACTCTTAAAATAAACTGTTCCTGGGACTGCTCTTGAAGACCATCTGTGAACTTCAGCTAGTGGAGCATAAAAACATTTTGCTCTAATTTGAACTACTTTAAATAGCCATTTAACATTAATGCTATGATAGCTGCTAGTTGACTTCTATGTGTAATTCAATGTGTTGGTTTTTATCCTCAATTTTTAAGTTATCTTCCAAGCTTCCATCTTATAAAGGGTTAGATTAATATCCTTTAGCTTTCGGAAATTGGTTGCTTGATAAAAAATCAAAATAAGACAGAATTTAAACACATGTATAAAAATAATTACTGCCATCTTGCCTTGAGGACCTATACACTGCACGAGTCAAAAAGAGGGCTGTGAAAATATTTACTGACCCCTCACATCCTGGACATAAATTGTTTCAACTCCTACCCTCAAAACGACGCTATAG